>VZSE01004329.1:36829-197805 GCA_013398275.1 Promerops cafer | reverse complement strand
CCCAGCTCTGTGCTAAATGATAGCAGCAGTTGGTAGGACAGGAACCTGGGTGCCAAGTGTGTGGTTGAGTGGACCATCCAAAACTACCCAGGAGGGCAATTTAGTGACACTAAAGAGGAAGAAACCCATCATCATTAAAACAAATAAAACTGTAAAAAGGGGAGTATTGTAAACTTTTGGAAACAAATAGTCAACTTGAGAAGTACAAAATGAGCATAATAATCTCCAGTGGTGGAGACAAAGGAGAGAATAACAACAGCCCTTAAAATCTGATTTGACATTGCCAGTAGTCACCCTGCTGGCACTTGTCCATGTCTGAGGGAGTCACCTCCTGTTGGAGGCATGAATGTGGCAGAGTGCAGCAGTGAGGGATCCACACCTCAGTATATATGATCCGCCCCTCTGTAGGTATATCACCTCATGGCCTGTGCTCGTGTGTGTTGGAGGGCTGCAGGAGGTAGGGTGCAGAGCTAGAGGTTGTGCTAGAGTTTGTGCACACATCCTCTGACATAGGGTCTGCATGTGTGTGAGATCACAGAACTCTTAAAGCTTAGTTAGAGAAAGTTTCAAAATCAATAGGTATGTGCAGGCATTTTATAAGTGTCTAGGACAATGGTGTATCTGTTGCAATTATGATACTGACCCTCAACATATAGTTCACTGATTACCAATTAACTATATGGCAATAATCTTCTTCACTGCTGATTCAATTTAAACTATGACAATAGAACAAATTTTCCCTGTGAAAAACAAATTTCACCTGCTCCAGCTGCTTCACTCCTCAACAATGAAGGATGACAGACCATAAAGAGTGATAGTGGAGTGATATTATGACATGAAGTGAGTTCCCTTTCTGATATAGAAGCAAGTTATAAGCATTTGGGATTCTATTTTTGAAGAATGCAAAAAGTGCATGTCTGATCTGCCTTTCTCATGGGCGGAGATGACAACCCTTGGTAGGATTTTAGAGAGATATTCATGGCAGGGACAGCATCAGTGTTCTCACTGTTGAGTGTGAGGATAAACATCCCTTCCAATGCAGATGGCTGTATCAAAAGGAGTATCCACTGCATTTAAAACATAATGCAGTGAACACTGCTGACAATATTATTCCTCTTCTTGAAGGTTTCACAGGAATCACAGGATTCAGCTTCTGGAAGACACACGGTCAAACTGCAGTCTTAATTGTAGCAAAAATGCTTTAATATTGTGGTCAGCCTAAGAAAACCTAATAAATAAGAAATTGTTTTAAACTCAGTTTCAGAGTTCATCCAAGACAGTACCAAGACAATCTCATTTCCTCTATACAGACAAGTACAGATTTACTGATGAGGAGGAATGGGGATGGAAAAGCTCATATCCTCACCTAATAAAAGCCAATACAGCATGTAACCTGTCACACAGGAGTGAGAGAGACACTGCACCACCATCTTCATGACTACATCCACAGGACTACACACCTCAATAAATCCAGTGGAAAAAAAAAATCTTTTCTATTTTAGGGGTCTTTTATGCTGTTATGCTTTAATTGTAGCATAATACTGAATACCAGACATTATAAATCACCTGAGTATTCTACATAGTCTTCTGAATATTTCTAACATGATGGGATCAATAAGGCTAGTATTGTAAGAATGTGATCCTGTCCTTCTAAGCAGTTTGAGATTGAGTTTATATTTTTAGACTGTGGATTTTATAGCATAAACCAACTGTATTTCAAACTAAGTATTTCATGCAATCAACACTTGTTGCCTCTGACAGGATTTCACTATACCTTCAATGCACTTCATTGTAATTTAGACCTTACAAAAAAAGCTGGTTATTGTGAATTGTGACAACTAAACAAAGCACCTGAAATCTTTACCCTTAGTAAAACAGAGTGGAAAAGCTGGAAGAATGACCCAACACTGGACAGACTTTTATCTTTCCTCTTGAACACTTATTTATTGTAGCAGACATTAATTTTCGTTTGTAAATTCTTTACATAATTTCTTATCAGTTTGTTACATTATTAGGTGGGACCCTTATTTATACCATTCATACAACCAATCACTAAGACTCATTATTCAACAGCATATTGCAGTTTGCATGGCAAATATTAATCAGTAAAATTGTACTCTGGTGAACATTTATTGCAACTAAAATTATGATGCACATTAATGTGGGAGAGTTTCCTGGTGAACTTTATATGTCTGTAGCATAACTTAATTTTATTAAACATATAATCATATAATCATATATGACATATATAATCATATAATTATATAAAACTTGTTACATAAGAATAGGTATGATTGGCATCATAATTGCTATTTAGATATTGTTCAGTTTAGCTGTACTTCTAGGCTACAGATCAGATTCTAAATAGTGAAAAAAAGCTAGAATCAACATTATTTTTTCCTGTAAAATATTAGGTATTATTCAAATTTAAAGTTAGCAACTTAGTTTGCTTTGTTAAGATGCATTATTGTCATTTAATTCACAACTGAAGAGGAAGTGATAAGCCTGTCAAAGCTTAGCTAACACTGGCAGCTTAGACCTGCCATTTTTTCTCACTGGTTATATCTTATTCTGCCAGTACCCATACTAATTTCATAGGAAGCATTCAGAACACTTACAAGTAGTCAGCATGAGCAACTGGAGCAGAATCATCAGCTTCTGTTCGAGAGGTGACATTTGTAACAGAACTTCCTGGCATCCATTGCTTCTCACATCTTGAAATATTCTAGGAATATAGAACATTCAATGCTTTGCAAAAGACTGAATTTTCCTGGGATATTTCTAGATGGAAGGTATCTCAAAAAGGCTTTAGTTCAACATCTTACTCAAAGAAGGTCAGGTTTGAGTAGGTAACAGAGGTCTTAAATCAATCAGGGTTTGAAAAACTTCAGAACAAGAGACTGTACAGCCCTGCTGGGCAGCTTATCTCTGGTCTATATTTGACCATACCAGTGGTGAAAAGTTTTTCCTCATATCCAGTCAGAGCTCACTGTGTCATGTGTCTGTCATCCTCCCATGACACAGTGCTGTGAAGTGCCGGGCTCTCTCTTCTTGAGAGCACTTTGTAGATCCTGGCACACTGCTCTTAGTTCCCCTTAAAGTAATATCTTCTCCAGGCTAAACAAAAGTCTCCAGGCCTCTCTGCACAGGGCACATGCCCCAGTCCCTGATCATCCTAGAAACCCAGGGTGATTAGGAACCACCAATATCAAGGACCTGTTGATAACTTTCTTGTAATTGAGTCCTAACATCGGATTGTCATGCTAGATGTGCTGGCTATAAGAGGAAAATCCCTCCTCTCCACGTCCTGACTTTGCCCCAGTGAGTACCTCCCATGGCACTGTTGGCTGTCTCTGCAACCAGGGCACACTACTCCATTCAGTGTGTATCTACCAAGATCCCCAGGTCCCTCCCTGCAGAGCTGCCCTCAGCCAGGTGGGCACCATCCTGTACAGCTGCACAGGTTGCTTCCTGCCTGTGGCAGTACTTGGCCTTTTCCTATCCCTGTTGAACTTGAAATGTTCTTTTTGGCCCACTCCTCCAGCTTATACAGATACCCAAGAATGGCAGCACAATGTGATTCCTCTACTAGTTATAATATGTAAGCAATCACTCAAACAGCTGCTTACCCTTTCTTCACATCTCTAAATAGATTTCTCCATCATGAATGCACAGTAAGACAACAAATGCTATTAAGTCAATTGGGAATGCAACTACCATGAACCAATTGAAGCCGCATAGGTTTTACTGTGTTCAGTACCATTTTTGGTCTCTGTCATGCATATTCTTAGCTTAGTTATGAGCAGTTAGCAGAAAGCCAGAAACAACCTCAGCTCCCTCCTGGGTTTCATAGTAGTCTGCAAAAGTGAGAGTTAGCACAGAGCTCACACCAGCTGTTGTCTGGAGCATTTTCTAGAACGTAGCACTTCCCCATGGAGTGTTAAATATGTCTAATGCACTTGCTTTGTGAAAGCTGGACAGTGCATCTAACAGAACCATGTGTACCTGAGGGTATTTAGTTTTTGTCATTGTGAAAAAACACTGTGCATAAGTAACTTCCTTGCTACGTTTGGGAATGACTACTTTGGGTTCTTCTACACATTCTGTTTTTAACTTTTGAAAAGTACTAGACAAGAAATTACTGAAAGGAGAGACAGGAACAGGAAAGAAATGTTTTCTCCTAGCTAGTGATAGATTATTTAAGAGTATTTTACCTGAAGCATGTTTTAGGCAAAAATTAAAAATGCAATAATACCATTCTCATATTTTATGAAGTAGTTTAAGCACATATATATGTATGTATTCCTTTACATGTAAGTAATAAAACCATGTATTTATCATTATTTTAAAATAGATAGGAATACTAAAACATAAACTTTTGATATTTATTTTTGCAGATTACTAGTGACTGGACTTCTTTATTGATATCTATGGGAGTTTAAAGAGTTTTAAAACCAAGTCATCATCTTGAAATTATTTTGGATTCAACAAATGCCTTCAGAGGTGTTCATACTTTTGCAAAAGATGTGACAATTTTGATTTATGCTTTTGACAAAACCTTTTTATTCAGCATGCCAATCAAAATTATGAATACAGAGAAACTACGAGAGCTAGCTGAAATAGTATTAGTTGTAATAGAAACAGCTATAAATATACAGCTGTGAAAATAAACAGCTTTTCAGTATCAGGTAGTAAATTTAGCACTTGATGTATGACAGATGTTCCTGACTCCAAAAAAGAAGGCCAAAATTAAAAAGCAGCTTTCAGACACTGAATGCAAAAAAACCTCTTTCTCGTGCACTGCAGTAGCAAGTAGATTTTGGATGACCAGCTGGACACTGAGTAGGATTCCCTAATGGTCTTGCCTTAAGGACTTTTCTTAACAATTAAAACCATTTGCTTTTATTGTTTTTGACAGGCACAACAGTTCTGTGAGAATCTGCTTAGAAGGAGAAAACAAGGGAATGGAGATGCCAAATAATCTGGCAGACTGGTCAGTATAATTTTCTTCATCATTTTGCTCACATTTTTGTAGGTGTCAAATATAGTATAAAAGTGGAGACATATTTTTTATGTAAAAATAATGCCTGCTTTGTGATTTCAGTCAAGGTGATGTGTTACCAAATGCTGGCTGGATTTATGACCATCTGGCATGCAACAATGAGGCAATGATCAGAATTAATAACACTTTAAGAAAACAAATCTATTGAGTTTTGGGGTTTAGACCTTTCAACTGCCAGCGCAGCACACACCACTTAGTATTGACATAAAGCTTTGTATTAGCACAAACCTAAAACAAAAAACAAACAAACCAATGACTAGCCAAGACCGAAAAAAGTCCTGGCAGTCTAAATCAGAAATTATTGTGTCAAGGTTTTATATTTTCAAGGATAGATCTGTATTATTCTATACAAATACCTTCTGAGTTTTCAGTTATTTGATAAAATGAAATTTAGTCCTTCCAATTATAAAGTATGGCTCCTTTACAAACAGGTCAAGTGAGCAGCTTGGCAATACTCATCCTTGTATGTGTCAGGTAAAATTTTATTTTCACTTTCAAAAAGTGCATTTTTTCTCTTAAATTGCTCATCTGTGTACACAATCATACAAATATAATTGAATGCCTTTTGCTTCACATTTTTAACAGGGGCATAATTTTAACTGGCTCTGTATGATTTATATTTTTCTAATACTGCATTATTCATGTATTCTGCAGCTGCAGTGAAGAAAATAAACAGTGGCTTTCTAGGTAAACATTCATTTCAAAACCCAGAGGTAATTCTGATTTCAGCAATTTCACTAGCAAGTTGAAAAAGAATAAGACCCTTTTAGGGAATCAGCAAAGCAAGCTAACCCTCACTGAGTTTCACGATGTTCTCAACGTCATTTTAATCTTCCCATTATTGAATAGGCTCATGAGATGAATTCAGATTATTGCTATTTTCAGGGAATTATTTTTCCAGTAGTGCTATTAGCATATATATCTTTAACAAGTGTAATTCTGAATAATTCACCTTTCACAGGTGTGTCAGTCTTTTGTCCCTAAGAAATTAACAGGCACTGCATGTATACTACAAGATTCAGCTTCCTGAGAATTCAGATGAGCTTTAGTGCACTTTCTAATGGCATTCCTTGGCTTCAGAAATCTACTCTTCTCTCATAAAAACTCTTCTCTTCCTCCTCTGTGAATGCTGATGTTGGTAGCAGCAGTAACTAAAATGCAACACTGCGTTTTCTGATGAAGGCAAGAACAGAGACATCTGGCTCACAGAAGCAATTTGAGTGGATTTGTCAGAAAGTACTTCTACTGGGATATTGAAAGGCCCTCGAGGTGCACTTACTGAAGAATGGGAGAAGTTTGTACATACAAAAAAGTGCCCATAATCCATGTTGGTTTTTAATGACCTCTTTGAGACTTCAAAGCAATAAATGAACCAAACTGGATTAGATTTTGCAAGGTCTTCTAGTGGTTATTTTGAATTTCTAATGTGACAAAATAAATGCTGGAAACTGTCACATTAGCCCTAAACCCCCAAGTACAATTTTTTTTTAAAGGAAAAGTACAATTTGAGCCGAAGACTTCATTTAATACAAACACATATCAAATTGCAGGCTTAAATCTACTTGCACCCTGAAAATTCTCAACACCTTTATGAATAATAATATCTTCAACACTTCTCAGCCTCAGAGTAAAGGCATGAATCAAAGAGTTCTTAAAAGAAAATTCTTTAGTAGAGTTGACATTTTTAGATTGAAAAAAGAAAAGGAGAGATGGTTTCAATCCTATCTATAATCAGAATAGTTCCAGTAAACAAAAAAGTAAATTTTGCATTCAGTGTATAACAAGAAAGAAAATTTTTAGCATCCTATTATAAAAAGAATAAATGAACTGAAAAAGTATATCACCTAAAATGAAAAGGATTTCTAGTTTGGTGCAGGTGAGAATAAATAAATATCCAGAAAAATTTAGAATCATCCAGGTCATGGTTAGAGAGAAAAGAGGTGGAATATCTATCACTGTTTAATTCCATACTGCCCACACCATGGCAGGAGGAGTCTGGTGACTGGAAGCAGAAGGGATTCCATTTTTTGATGGGCTTGCAAGAGTACGTGTGCTAGACTGGGGTTGGGACTAGAGCTGCTGCCACTGCTGCCACTACTGCCACTGCAGAGGGAGACAGCCCTTCTTTGGGAAGTATTTTTGTTTGTTGGGTGGTGAACACCCTTTTTGTGAGTAAAACCATCTCTCCTCTGTACACTATCTGGTTAATATCATTATGGTTGTTGCAATTTTTCAGTAAATTGTGACTTCATCTTATAGATTCTCCTGGTCTTTTCTCCACCATTGAAAGGGGGAAGCTTGAGTGAGTTTAACTTTCCTGCTGGGTTTTAAACCAGCACAGTCATGGTTTACAAAGTCAGGCTATGTGTCCAACAGGAGCAGACTTGAATGATTGCAATAAATGTTGAGATTAGCTGCAAGAGAAGGAAGATGCTCCATATGGTTTTTCTGCAATAATTTTGTTAGTTTTTTATTGAATCATAGAACCATAGATCAAGCAAACATTATGTATGAGTCAAAAAGATACTGACATCTGCATATATTGCAGATACACACCAATTCCTCCATCCTGTGCATTGTACTGGACATTTGGGCAATTGTACTGGATATTTCCTAGTGGCCTGGTACATACAAGAAATTGTTGGTGTTCAGAACACAAATCATATAATTATAGAATGGTTTGGGTTAGAAAGGACTGTAAAGGTCATCCAGTTCCAAGCCCCTTGCAATGGGCAGGAACACCTTCCACTACACCAGGTTGCTCCAAGTCCCATCCAACCTGGCCTTGAACACTTCCAGGTATGGGGCATCCACAGCTTCTCTTGGCAACCCATTCCAGTGCCTTCTCAACCTCACAGTAAAGAATGTCTTCCTAATATATAATATTGTCCTCTGTCCTAGTTCAAGAAAAAAAAAAAAATCCTTCAAATACACATGATAATGAGATAAAACAGATTTCTGCTCTTGCAACACTGGACTTTTGCAAGTACATCAGCTTTAAAGAAGTCTGATGGAGAGCAGAAATTAGAAAACAGACACAGGCAGCAAACAAAGGTAATTGGTAAACAATGGTTCTTGAGTGACATTTTACAACAAGGATGAAATCAAGATATAGCAACTGTTATCACAAATTTAGGTAGCAGATGTCAGAATCTTCCATGAAGGGAGCTACATCTCAAACACCCAAACAGGACAAATATACATTGCATGTATTGACTAGCAAGAAAATTTTTAATGAAGAAGAAATGAAGAGTCATCCCCAGTGAACTCTATTGTTTTCAAATTTATACTTTGGTTTTCAAACATTGACCTGGAAAATAAGAACTAAAAGAGCAATATGTAGGTCTGTGATTCTTAACTCTGTCTGATACTACTACATCCTGTACTGCTAAATCTTTAAGGTAAAGGAAGTAATACCTGAGTCAGGTTAAGAAGCAGCTACTGCCAATATCTTAGTGATTGTTCAGGTGATTCTTCAGGTGATATAGACAGAGCTAAGTAGTACTGATCCCATCCAGTGAAATAAAGGTATGTTGAAACCTCTGTGAAAATATGTACCTTCAAGGTTAGGAGTTGTGGATTTTGAGCAGGGGATGAAAAGCAGCACGTTGCTTGAATAGCTTGCAATGAGCATCATACATACAAATCATCATCATTTCATCCATAAGTACTGTATGCTGGGGATCCCACAGCAATATGGATAACTCATAAACATTAGTTTATTGCTTGAATAGTGCTATCACTTCAGGAAGATTAGATGGGTTTCAGTTGTAATGTAATATAGAAAATATGCAGAAGAAAGTAAGGGAACTCTTGAAATTGTGTATTCTTGACCCATTGGAATTTCTTCTTCCTAATTACTATTAACAGCAAAAATTTTTTCTGCTTGTAAGTGAATGTTTTAATTTTCATGGAGAGAAATGTCTATGTATTGACTGTCTTTTTTCCTACATGATAATATCATAGAATAATAGAATGACAGAATAACAATTACTGTGTTTCGGTTACACTCTGAAGTGCTAATTTGCTATTTCAAAATCTGCATTGGAAACACTGACCCATATCCCTACCTATTTTATATTTCTACATTACATACTTTATCTAAAATATATTTTATATTTTTTAAATTAAATTTTTGGGGGTGTCCTTTTTTTTCTGTTTTTGTTTTGTTAGTTTGGTTTGTAGATTTTTTGGTAATTTTGGGGTTTGGGTTTCATTTGGAGATGATTTCAAGAGAAAGAGGTTTTAAATTAGGTGAGAATCAAAACTTTTTTTTTTCCAGTTTCTGAGGGAATTTTTTTTTAAAATCAGAACTGATTTTTACTAAACTCACAAAGGGAGAAAAAGAAATGACAACTTTCCTTCTGACAAAATGTTTACTTCATCAAGCACAAAAGCTTGGGTTTTTAAAAAATATATATATAGTTAATCAAAACTGATGTTTCATTGGAGATGCACCTGTAAATGAGAAATCCTCTGTAGCTGGGATTCTGTGGCCAGTCAGGATTAAAAGGACATCTGGTTGTTATAGACTGTGACTATATTGGTGAGGTTGTTTGTGGAGAGTCCTTTTGTCTCTCTGACACTTTAAAAGAAAAATCTGATCCATTCATAGACAATCTGCTTTTCACTTCCAATAAAGAATGTCTTCATTGGAAGAATCTAATGTCTGCAAATATATGTGACATTTCTGAGGAAACTACTGCAGTTTGCTTCCCAAGTCCTACTAGCCTGTACTTTAGTGTCTGAATCCTTTAAATGGCCTAGAACATGAATGGCCTAAACTAATACTTTTAATTTCCATAAGCTATGCTGCCTGAAGATACTGTCATCCAGTAGCCAGTAGCTGCAAACACCACCAAAAGCAACAGTTTAGTTTTCTTTAATATTTAAATTAGGCATTCGGCATCTTAGCTAGTGATGATTTTTATTTCCATTTTTTTCCTTTCACAGTTGCTCTTTTCCAGTTTCTGAACCTGTCTGATAATACTCCAAGGATTAAGAGGTGAAAATAATGAAATAAAACTTTACAAAAGGGTAATTTAATTTTTGTATCACTTTTAAACTGTGTTTTCAGAGATGTGTACTTTTCCTCTGTAGATTGGTAACAAACTTGATTGGTTGATTAGGACAAACACATATATTCCAGAAAGTGTAAAAATCTTGCAACATGGAACAATAAAATAATTTAAAAACAAGTCTGTTTGAAAGACAGAGGGAACAGAACTAATCCTGTACAAGACATGGCAGAGCATAGCTGTAATCTGCTCAAATACAATGATAGAAGTAAGAGGCACATCAGTTTTTTCACACAGAAGGCAATATCAAAGCACACACGAGTACAGGCACTGTGCTCTTTTTTTCAACAGTACTGCAGTGTCAAACCTGTGCAGACAAAAGGCACAGTTAAATCCCATCCTAAACCCCAAATAAATGCTATTTCAATAAAATTAAATCCTAATAAACTTCCTACTTAACTCATATTATTTTCTTCCTAATTTATATTCTTGCCTGAAAACCAAATATACATCATACTGTAGGTCTGTAGCACCTATCTGTAGGTGATAGAAATGAATCCATGTTCCAAGGTTCAGGCAATATAAATAGAATTTATCCTCATTTGGGCTTTTGAGATATTTTTCAATGTTGAGAAGCAAGCATGTGAAATGGGTAAAGACATTGCTAAGGTATTTACTCCTTACTGTCAGGAATAAGACACGTGAGAGCTTTTGTGTCAGTGAGGAGCACTATAAACCCAGATACAATATACCTTGATATAGTTTGCTTCATAGCTACTTTTAAAGAAACAAAATGACAAGCAAGAATATTTCAACGCTTATGGCATAGGGAGTTTAGGGCAGTGGGAGCAGTGGAAATACAAGTTTTATCTCCACTGAAGTGCAAACTGTAATGAATCTTCTTCTAAGCTCAGCTTGGGCAATTTTGCAAGCAAGAACCCTTTGTTCTGCCCAATGTGATGTCACAAGTTCAGCACATAATAGAGCGAGGATCTACTCTGAATAAATTCCTGTACCCACTGAATTTGAAGGCAATCCCCAGATATACAAAGAGCCTGACTAATCAAGACTTACAGTAAATATATCAAACTAATAGATAAACTGGCCCAAGTGGTAAGTAATGCTCATTATGTAGGAACCAAGCAACATGGAAGCATACTCATTTTAAAAGTTTACTTTAAATTTGATTATATGAGAAATTATGCTTGTATGCATCTTTTGAGGTTTTTTTTCCTGTACCAACACATTATCTACAGTGAATTACTTGGAAGAATTAATTTTAAATATTGATTATATTTCAATTTAATTTTCTGTATTTTAATTGAAAATTTCTTGACAGAAAACAACTAGAAAAATATTTCTGCAAAATCCAAATAACACAGGTCTACATTTTGTGTTGGGAGAAAGAGTGTAATTTGTTCTCATGGAATGGAAATCACTACTTTTTGTTATGGTTACCTTCTATTTTGGCATATTAGGTTTTCACCCACAGAACTGACTCAATAATCTAGTTCACAGTGTATACCTGTTGTGTATGAAAATCATTATGCATTGTCATTTTTAGGGTGAAGTTGGTTCAAACCATGCTTTTTTCCCTAGAAAGATGCAAGCAGTTTCAGGGTTGCTTACACACCTTGCTCATAGCACTTGTCAATAAATTGTTCAGGCAATTACACACTTGGTCTAAGCTGCCTCCATGAATTCATTAAGACATCTTTCTGCAATATTCTAGACCTGCTGAAAATAGTAGCAACAGGGCAATTCTGAGGCAACCTAAACAGTATTGAAGTACAGTCTACAGTTCCAAGACCAATTTAAATACCTACTTGCAGTTATAAGGTATATTTTACGTCCTGTAACCCAACAGGCCTCCATTTTAAATTCCAGATTAATTATTTGACAAATACATAGAGTTTGAATACATTTTTCCTTAAAAGAGAAAGGGAAGAATAAGTTAAATTTTGAAGTTATCAAAGAAAGATGACAATTGGAAGAAAAGTTCTGATTATGTAGCAATCTTTGTTTCTATGATTCCCCAGTTTCAGCAGCTGGCCACAAAAACAGATATTGAGGTACTGCATAATAAAGAGCATACCATAGAATAAAGTTAACATAAAGACACACATACACAAATTTCAGGAATGGCAATCCAAGAAAGATTTTGTTATCATGCTATCACTTCTATGTAATTTTTTAAATTTTTTTCTAAGTATCTTGCATTTTTAAAAGCAACCTGAAGCATTGCAGGCACTTTTTTGGTAGGGTGTGCATGAGTGAAAGCCCTTTGTGACAGACTCCTGTTTCTGTTCCATTTGGAATTGAGTTGGAAATAAGTGAATTATCAGAACAGCAAGAGACTTTCTGCTGAACACTGATTTCTGTGAAGAATGTTTCTAGAATTTCTGAATTTCATTGGTTTGAGCTACAGGTAAAATATCTGTTTCTTGATTGCCTACAATCCAAGACTGATACATGTATATAAATGAAACAGGTTGCTTAGAGCACTCTCATTACTTTGTCTATATCTTTCTCCACAAGAGGCTCATAAAACCATTCCATATGCACAAACAGTCATCTCGGAAACAAAATATTGACTAGCATTCACTTAACAAGATTCCAGCTATATAATCTTTATCAAGAGAGTTTGCAGATTTTCAGCTCTTTTGACATATGGAAAGGCATAAAACATAGGCACACTTAGTCTTCATGGATTTTGTATCCAAATTATGGCTCATTTACCAGGAAATTTCCAACCCAGATACTAAGAAAACTGTTAAGCCTTTCAAGCTGAGACTGAGGAAGTGTACCTGAGCTGTGATGCTCTACTGAAAGGAAGCAGGAGAGGATTCACTGTCCTTCAGATCTGCCTGTGTTGCTGTACACAGAACCACTCTCCAAACCAGCCAGCAGAAATTTATATCCCTGAAGATGTGGATTTAGTACATTAATTAAATGTAATCATTTTCTGCTCTATACCTCATGGATTTATCTTGAAAACAACTATTTACCATTTTAATCTCCTGAAAATTTATTAGATTTGAGTTCTACTCAGGTTTATGCCACAGTGTTGTCTACACCGACAAAGCAATACTAAATTTTTTAGTTTGTTTGTGTTGGATATTTAAGATCTCAGCATGTAGTAATCATAGATTATTTGTTAAAAAAATGCACTTGATAAAAGAAAAGTGGTTCATATCTTCTGGTTTTCACAGTCATATGATTTTATAACAACTAAGGACTGCTCCTTTTTGCACATACCTAGTTCAGTGAAAATAGGCAAAGTTCTAAGTCTGTAGTATTTTGAAGTAAAAATGGCAAAAGTCTAATGACGATTGAAGGCAATATTGGAGAACCAATGGCAACAAAAAGACTGCTCTAAACTTAATGCTTACATTTTCTTGAAGTGTTATTTCTAGCTTATGGAAGGACAACAAATATTTTTAAGTCCTTTATCATGAGTCTATACCTAATTAGTGGGCTGGAATTTTTTCAGACTCTACTTTTGCTGGATCCTGTCCAGTCTCCTACAACAAAGTTATTCCATGACTTTTGCTTTTGATTCAGTATTTTTATTCTTGGTCTTGTTGGAAAAATCTCACATGTTGAGGTGTATTATAAAACTCTACCAAAACATCCTCCATTTATGCCTAAGACAAAAACACATAATTCTGGCAATTCAATAAAGGTGGAAAAAACCAAATTTTTTTCCAGTAAGCCAGAAGAAAATACACCAGATTTTAGCTGATATCTAACCATTTAAAACCAAATAATGAATATGCAGACTTTGTAACTCAATCACCATAAAATAACTAAGTAAAATCAATTTAGAGATAAACTTATTGAACAAAAAGAAAAGGAACACAGAGATGCCCTGCACTCCAAAAGATGTAGGGATCCATATACTTACACTGTGGAAAAAAAAAAACAAACCAAAAACCAAACAAGAAAACCCAACCCCACAGGATTGAAATTGTTTTTTAGCAAAGCAGGCAAAAAAGTCAAAATGAGAATATGGGTTAAATGCAAATCACTAATAGATACAATTTTAACCAGTTGCACCCAATTCCACAATAAAATTGACTTGCCTTTTCACGAATGTGGTTTGAAAGACTAAAACAGGGTTGAGTGAAGAGCTCCTTTAATGAGTTTCAGCTAGTTGGCCTGTGAATATCAAAAACTATGGCCAATGATTTTTCTAATTCACAGAATCACAGGATGGGTCAGGCTGGAAGGGACCACAGTGGCTCACCTGTGCTGCTCAAGTGAGCCATCCGAGAGCACAATGCACAGAATTTTGTCCAGATGGTTCCTGAATATCTCCAGTGAGGAAGACTTCATAACCTCTCTGCGCAACCTGTTCCAGTGTTTCCTCACCCTCACAGTAAAGAAGTTCTTCCTTATATTTAGGGGAAACTTCCTGTGCATCAGTTTCTGCCTGTTATCTCATGTCCTGTTGCTTAGCACCACCAACCAGAGCCTGACTCCATCCTTTGACACCCTCCCTTCAGATACCAACAGACAGTGATGAGGTCCCCCTCAGTCATCTTCCCTTGAGGCTGAACAGGTCCAGTTCTCGCAGCTTGTCTTCTTAAGAGATTTGTTCCAGTACCCTCATCATCTTTATAGCCCTCCACTGGAGCTGCTCCAGGAGCTCCTCTACTGAGGAGTCCACAACTGGACACAGAGCTCCAGATACGGCCTCACCAGGGCTGAGTAGAGGGGCAGAATCACCTCCCTCGACCTGCTGGCAATGCTCTTCTTACTGCACCCTAGGATACCACTGGTCTTCTGGGCAACAAGGGCACTTCTGGTTCATGGACAACTTGTTGTCCACCAGGACCCCCAGGTCATCCTGGTTTTGAGAATTGCTTCATTTTTGTTCTCAGCACATATTCCATATTTAGTCATTGTATGAGTTTAATGGTGAGGTTTTCCTCCCTGGTTATTCTTACTTATATACACAGATAACTCTGTTTTTTCATTAAGGTAACCAACACAAAGGCAAAGAATTGAAAGAAAATGTATGAGCCCGAACAATAAATAAAGCAGAAGTACCATCTTATTCTGCACTTCTTCCAGATTGTTATGTTAGGTAAATGTTCTTTCCCATTTCAAATTTTTTCCCTATCTTTCAAGCTCTTATTTTATATTGGGTTCCTTTCTTTTCTCATCATTTATTTGAACATGAAGAAAGAATAATTTTTTGTTTTATTCATGAGAGACAGAGTTTTCTTGAATTTCAAACTTTCATCAGGACACAACTTTAGACCACTCGCTACTGTTGCAACTTCAGTCATTGAAATAAGATAATTTTTAGTAACTTTCATGTGTATAAGTAACGATACAAATATATTAGCTAAAATTACTTTTATCAGTGCCTAAATATATTTACCAAGGAATAAGAATCTCATTTTTTTTCAGAAGCTGGGTGGTCTTACCCGCCTTAAGAGTATAGAAGTCCATCCTTTTAGATATGCAGGGATATTGTAATTCTCAGGGTTCAAGGCTGAACAGAGAAATCTACAAGTTTATTTTTCACAGATCATTTGAGTGGTGGTCATAGCCAAAGCTGGGTCATGAGAGTAAATGAATACATTTCATAGTACTGAACTGAGCCACTGACCTGTTTGGTGAAATTCCTAGCACTTGCAGAAAGGTAGCGAAAAATACATCAGTGCACAGATATCCATACTTTCCCCCCCTTTAGCATCCCATTCCTTCATGTCTACTCTTGTTTCAAGGAATCTACAGTAATGTGTCATGTTTTTAAGCTTGAGGGCTGTTGTCTGTGAGATATCAATAAGGACACATTCTTAATAGACATCTCAGAGCTCATCTATCTGAGCATTTCAGTTCAGATCAAAAGTGATGTGAATGTCCAGACTATCCCCTCTTACTGTATTAGTCTTCACATCAAAGAGTGTGATCTTCAAGAACATGACCTAGATTCTTCTTAAATAAAATTCAGTCTAAAGATGTGCTTCAGAAGTGCATGAGAAGTACATTTTAATTGCTAATAGACTCAGCCTGTGGGATAAGATTAGAGCAAGTCCTTCATACCCCTGTGAAACGCAGCATTCAGCAACAGGTATTTTTCTTGTAATTAAATAAATTTGGCAGACTTCCAAGAAGGCCCTGGAAGATCCTTCAAGAGCACACCTGTTGGAGGTGGGAGAGGAGCTCCAGAACACTAGCACTGTATGAGCTCCAGCTCATACAGCACTGATCAGTGGCGGCTATGTGAGGTACAGCTGACCTTCAGAGAGGAGTTGGAGGTATGAACACTGTGCATTTGGGGCTTTCTGGGTACTGCTACTCCAGCCCTGCTTGATCACCACAGGCTACACCAGGACAATAACATACCCTGAGATTCAAACCTACTACTAAGAGCAGGAAACTGAAGTGCATTTTCCTCAATTACCATGCTGTTCCAGGTCTACTCTATCCAACCACAGATTTAAGCATACAGTAAACATAGAATTCCCATGCTGGAAGCACCACATGTTTTAAACTCTCAGTAAGACCTCCTCACATCCAGATAGATTATTAAGGGTTTGTTCTTTCAGTGCAATTTCTGCTTTTGTCATTTGAGTTTTACTTTCTTTCTTCCCCTCTGAAGGAAAGAAGAGTCAGTTGTTGAATTGCAATATTATTACTTTGTACAATTATGATACAATTGTAATTTCTCTTTCTACTGTAATAACTAGGAATTTACATCACTTGGGATTTTTCTCTTGATGTTATATGCTTGTCTCCTACATCCATTATTTAATTTCTGTAAAGAAATATTATGACATGAACTTGTCTTCTAAATACTTTAGTTTGATACCTGGTATGGAAAAAGGGAAAAAAAATAGAAAGGGGGGGGGAAAAAGGGAGGTTGAAGGAACTAACCAGATTTTGATTTAAAAACCCTACAACACTACTGAAAATCATGTGAGTATCAATATTCAGGAATTTAGCAGTTTTTACCAGGGAACTCTCCTTTAGAAGCTATTCTATTGGTGGTAATGGTTGTCTCACACAAAGAAACTTGCCGGGGAAATATTTTAGAGAGACATCACTAACAATGAGAAAATATTTGGTATCATCATTATTACATTAATTTTAAAGCACCCATAAGCAAAAGCAACTGCCTAAATTTCACACAATCTTTCTTATGCAAAATAATGTCTGATATTCCTCAACAGAAATTAAATTTTCTTTTTAAAAAGCATTTAAACATTACATGGGTTCATACGTTATAGAATCTTTCCTAGCAAGATTGTTTTTTATGCAGCAGAATGTCTTTTCTTGTCTGTAACCTTGTTTCAGTTATGTCTACTAGTTTCTTTCTGAAGTTCCTAGATGCATGGATGCATGTTTCCTACTGTTATTAATTGACACAAATAAGCAAAAATATTTTACTGGAAATTGCTATAGGTTAACATTATGGTGGATTTCTACATGTATTAAAAATCAAAATAGTTTAAAAAATTGTATTTTATGGTATGTGGTTTTCATCTAAAAACCCTAATTAAATGTGTTTTACTTATCTCTAGTGTCAATACTTTTCTATTTTAATTCTATTTAAAATATATGAATAGAGAATATTTGCATATTTACTTGTTCTCTGAGAAATTTCCATAAGTAGACCATTTCCTAGACATAAATATCTAACAACAGCAAATTTATTGCAAAGACATAAAGAAAAGCATAGCAGTACATTACTTTTCAGCTTAATGATAGCTATATACGAAAGAGATTGCTAAAAGGAAGCACAGGAATATTCAAGATAAATGATCTGCTTGAAACATTAGGAAAAAAGTTTTGAAACAGCTTCTTCAATCTGAAACCTGTGACTTAACGTAGCATTAAAACTTGCTATACTTCAAGCAATTTGTCATTAATTTCTACCCATACTAAACAGCTGACAGTTTGATTGGATAATTCTGTGGGTATTTTATCTCCTTTTTGTCTTTTTTTTTTAATAACAATAATATGTAAGTTAAAGAAAAAGAAGAAATAAGTACTGAAAAAACAATGTATTAGCCTTTAAAATAAGATTGCATCACTCTTGTGAACTTCAACTGTACATTCACATACTTAAAAGTTACTAAATGGAGACTTTTAGGCCCTTTTATGAGAAGAAGTGTTAGAAGAGGGCCAAAATTATGCCTTTCTACAATATCTTTATTGACTTTTTAGACCTTATTTACATTAAAAACTATTTTCTTTCCTTTATCCTGTGAAAAAAATAATTTGAAATTTTGCCCGTTGATAACAAAGTGTTAATTTACCTTGTTGAAAACACTTCATGGATATTGAACAGTAAATTAAAGAAAAGGTTTCTCAATATTTGATAAGAAGCTGAAGAAATCTGACTTTAAAATTTGATGACTATTGTTTTTGATGTTTCCATGAGAAGAAGAAAACAACTACATGTATTTCCTTGGTAAATAGTTAAGGGATGAGAATAAAAACAAGTCCAGAACATTTTTCTTGACATATTCCACCCTGAAAATAGAACAAAGATAGTTGATTAATAGAAAATCTGTAATTACTTGGGCATGAAGGAAAGCACACTTTTCAGAAAAGTTGTCCTAGCAAAATGTTACTACATGCAATTTTCTATGGAAAGGTTACTATTTTTCTAGGCTTGAGACTGGGAAACAAAGTATTTTGATAGGAAGCGCATTTAAGGTTGGGCTCAGAAAACTTGGTTTGACTTTGAAACCCATTCTCTTCACTTGAGTGAATGACACATTTAAGGCATGATGACTCTGGTAATTGCTCTCAGAAATATTGTGGTAGAGTTTCTTATCAATTTCTTAAAAAAGAAAGTGTAGCATAATGCAACCTGTCACATTTTATATACTGCCATCTACATACTTGTTTTTCCTTGTTTCTACTCAGACTCTACTATTTATTTGAATTGTTTATTCCCATTTGTATACACATAGTGAAAATTCTGGAGCTGGTACAGAAGAAATTCCATTACTGAAATCAAGTATAGAGACATTCACATATGCCCCAAAGTGAGGCAACATACTGTCTGCTAGAGCAGGCACCTTCTGCTAATGGATATTGATAGTTTAACCAAAGCTACAGAGGAGTAGCTTCTGCATGAACACTTCTGCATGAGACAGTTTGCAAATTGCTAACAATATAGGAGATGAGGGGGTGAGGGGAAGTGCTGGCACAAACTCATGGCTGGAATATTTCTCTTGTCAAGAGTAGGGATTGTAGAAACCTAAACAGGTGATTTTACAATCAGATAATAAGGGATGTTCCAAGGCAGATCAATGCTTCTTTCAAAGAAGACAAGATTAGATGTCAGGGACTTCTCAGAAGAGAATTTGACCCTTCAGAGCTGATAGAAACACCTTGACATTTTGTTTTCCCAAGGAAAACAAAGGAACCACTCTGAAGCCAGATAGCTGGCTGTAAGTTCTGCTTGAAGTTCTCTTCTTTGTGTTTGAGTATATCAACAGTTTTATTAACCTCTTGAAGCTAGGAAGATGTCAATGGAAGGAGGCAGCTATGAAAATGGAATATGAAGCAATGTCTTCTGCACTCAGAGTGGTTTACAGTGCTAGCCAAGAATTTGTCAGTTCTGTGACTGGCTGTGAAAGCTTTGTGATTTCAAGTGGGAAGAACTGAGAATTTAAAATATGATTCTAAAATATGACTCTCTTGAGAAAGGAGCTGGTCCTTGCAAATATAAAATGTTAAACAAAAGTAAGTATCAGTGGTTGATTACAAGAGCTAAAAAAACCCCATTAGTGTTCTTGAAAATCTTAAGTTGCATATTTGGATATGACATTGGAGAACAATTTTAAATTGTTCTGTCAGGCACTGAAATACAATTTTCTTTAAAGAGAGAACTGTCTTTAGAGATTGATCTCATTTATTCTTCAGGAAAAAACATTCTTGGTTCTTAATTACTTATTAATAATTTACCTGATACACGTTTGCAATGAATTTCAGAAGGTCAATTTCAATATTTATCTATGAGATTCTCACAAGAAAACAAAGAACTATAACTACAATTTTAACCCTTCTATTTTGAATACACATCAGATTTTAATCTAAGGCAAATTCTCATGGTGTATGCTTCCATAATTCAATCAGATAGTAAATGTTAAGGTAGCAGAAGGTTCACCATTAGATGAAAGTGATTCAGTAATTATTAAACAGCTTCTAGAATTTCTGGAACCTTAATACTAGATATGAACACTCTCCTCTGTTTCTCCATTTTTTGTCTAATCTTTCTTTTCCTGAAGGTCCTCCATCCAATCTCTTTTTCATTCCCCTTCACACAAGAGTGTTCCACAATATTAAAAGCTAGCAGAAAGTCTGTTCTTCAAATGTGCTTCTGTATTTGGAAAAGAAAACTTGCTTATGTCTGAAGAGAAACCTGCCATCATAATCTAAATCTATCTTCTGAACTTAAGAAATGTCATATTGCTTTAAACCAGAGGTCAACATGACCTGTATCCCATTTTGAACTGTACCAAAAGCAGATACTTGTGAAAGGGTAAATAACAAAGGAAGCACACAAATATTGTCTGTGAAATATATTTACTGTCTTCAACAACCTGCAATTCAGTCTCAAGGATTTGTGGCCATGAATTTCTAGGTAAAATAATCTCTCTCGATTTTTTTTCTGTCAATTTATTTGTCCAGTCATTTCAGGTCCATGTAAATAAATGTGATATCCACAACAGTGGTGGCAGGTAATTCAACTGCTTAATTACAGGTCAACTCATTTTTACTTTCTTTGCATCTGTCGCTTGATAGATTAGTTTAATTTTACCTATTCCTTTTACTGGAATGGAGAGTGAACAGCTAACACCTTTTCTTTTTTCACTAAATCCCATTTATCTCCCTTTAATGACTTTCAACTTAAATTAAAACCAAGTTTATTTAGAAATTTCTTCATATAGTAAACAACTTCATACATTTAATCAGTCTTGCTGACCTTCTGACAACATTTATGAATTTAAGGTTCAACCAGACTGCACATGTCATTCTAAGTGTGAAATCAACAATAGTGTGATAGTCCTCTCAGTTTCATTCTCTTTCTTTCTAGTACTTCCTAAGATTAAATTTGCCTTTTACCTACAATCTTAAAAATGGGGATTTCTCACTCATCTGAGATAAATGGAGAATCCACACACCCAAAGGATCCCTGTTTTCTAGTAAATAATCTTACCCAGCATGGAAGTCCATAAACTATTCAACGGAATCTTCATCAGTGGGACATCTTAAGTTATTTTTGGTCAACCAAGAGTATTAAGCTGTTCTATTGTACTCAGACAACTTATACTTCTGACTTAGGGCACAGGTAGATATACTGAGGAATGACATCCTAGTGCCTCTGTCATGATGCAATTAGCTGCACAAACATTTTCCAGCTTAGCGGGCGAGGAAAGGAAGCACCTCCAGATTTCTGCTGCTAATTTCCAGAAGAGGTGAATGACTCACTGAAAAAAGTTAAACTTCTCTTAACTCTGTTTGCTACAGCCATGTTTTGGAAGATGGTATCATTGGTCCATTTTCCCCTGGTCCATCCCCTAAAGAGGTATAGAGAGAGCTCTGTCTCTGCACACCAGAGTTAGTGAGCCACCTAAAGAAATATTATATGGTGATTAAAGATAGTGATAGAAGCATCAGCCTGATGTGTCTATCTCACATTTAACCCCAGTTTGCAGCTCTCAACCTGAAATACATTCTGGGCTTGGGTGTAGAGCCAACCCCCTTGAATACCTAAGCACGCAACTATTAACTGTTGCACAAAAACGAGCTGGTAGTTCTTATTGTGGAGTATAATGGAAAGCTTTTACTGTTTTATAATAATCCTGAGTACAGAACTATCAAAATAGGCAGAATTGATTTTTTGACTGATGAATAAAAATTAATCAATGAGCCATCAGTTGTAACACATAAGATATTTTTAAATTACCAAACTTAATAACAGTTGCTAAACATGGAATCTGGTATTTTCCTCTGTTAATCACATTAGAATTTAATCTGGTTTTAATCTCATTGATTCGGAGAACATCCTCATACTTAAAATTGTGTTCTTATGAGCACTTTATATTCAACATCTTTTACCACATCTCTTCCAGTCTGTGCTACCACAGTAGAAGCTCATAAGAGAGGTGATGGTTAAATAACCCTTCTATAGCCTTCTCATTGAGACTATGGTGAGAAATATAAACTACTGGCTCCCACCTGGCAACTGAGAAAATCAAAACTTTCTATTATGTAACTTTGTGAAAAATGTGGTTTTGTACTCCAAGAATTCCTCTATCAATAGAAGCAGTTTACTTCTTTTGAGATAGATATCTATTTTATGTTTAGCAAAAGTCTTGGGAAGAGCATCAGTAGCTTGTGGACAAGCATTCACAAATAGATTGAATTTCTCCTCCCATTACTTCGTCACATTAGGCTCGATAAAAAATTTGCTGAAGGATTGCCCAAACTGAGATGCAATGAAGGATTTTGTGCAGCAAAAGCATTCAATTCCTTCAGCCTTTCAAACCGTAAACAAAGCAAACAAAAGATGATGGAATAGGGCCTTACACTCGCAGTTGCTATGAGCTAATTCTCTCAAACCTTATCAAGCCTCTTGCACAATCAAATAATAAAATAATTGCAGTTTGTTTTTTCATCAGAAATTGTAGTTTCAACCCAGCAGTATGAAAGATGAAAAAGAAAAATTTTGTTCTTGGGCTGAATATCCTGAGCTATCAGAAGTGGTAAGGATTTCATCTACTCTTTGTTCTCTTCCTTTGGGGTTTCTTCTGTCTTGTGGATTAGCTTTCCAACTTGTATGAGTTACTAAATCACAAGAATTACCAGCTTCTTTTCTTGTACAGGACAATGTAGAAGATTCAGAAATCCAGGAATTTTTTGTACAGCCAATATAGAGGCTTGTTATACCCATAAATTCAAAGTGTACTAAGCAGGATGTAACCAATATTTGGTTTGGTTTTTTTTAAGATGTAAAATAGCATACTGAAATAGTTAAACAGTGACAATATATAATATCTTCTAACAAAGTTAAGCAGAAGTTTATACATGATAAATAATAACAAGAGGTTAAATAGAGGTTTGTGGTACAATTTCACAAACAGGGTACAAAATAACATGTGAGTGTAGCAAAATTTGCAAGATAAGAGCAAAGGATGTAGAACAGACATGAGACATACCTTGTGAAATAGAAGTCATCCTCTAGAAGCAGTTGGAAAGATATCTGATGGACACAAAAGAAGCCTTTGTCTAAAAATTAAGGTAGTCTCTATGGGGACCTGATGAGATTACACCCTTATTTTTGTGAAAGGGGACAGGACTATAGAAAAATCAACAATAAATGAGAAAGGATGGGGAAGAAAGATGATGCTCACTCTGCTTCACGTGTCCCACAAACCTGATCAAGGCTACAGCCATCAATGCTAAACGACACAGCATAAGCTCCAATGTACTGTAGATTCACAGCTGTTAAATCTCTGTCTTCTCTCCAGCCTTCTAAACCCGTTTTAACTCAGAGAAACAAAACTATCAACTGCAATTAAGGTGCATTCAAAATTTGAATTTGTACAGTAGTGTAACAATATCCTTTAGGTTTATTCTATATTCATTTCCCAATAACTTCTAACATACACTTTGAATTTTTAATTGCTGCTGATTATTATCATTGTATAACAGGCCTTTCTATTAGAGCCCTAGATCTCACTCTTGAGTGAGAATGATCAACTCAGAGAAAATAATTTTATAAATGAATTAGGAATGTTACCCCCTCGTGTGCATGACTTGACATTTACCGATACAAAATATCTCTTGCCATTTTACTGTCCAATCACACAGTCTCTTGATGACCTTTTGGGATTCTTAACCATTAACCCTTTTTTCACCACCTTCCTTAGCATAATGTTTTTATCAAATCCACCTCAGTAGTCTCTCCCTTTCCTAATAATATTTAATATGTTGAATATTACATCTGCCAGCCAAAGTTCCTGTGCACTGCTTAGGATGACCTCCTTTATTTGATCCTGTTCTCTGCTCTAAACTAATTTTCAGTTGTGCCAAGATTTACCCTCTGAAAGAAAAATTGCCTTGACAGAGAAATCTGAAAAATATGGCCCGGGGAAATTCAGGTAAATATATCATAGCATTGTTAGGTTTGGAAAAGACCTGTAAGATCAAGTATAACCATCAACCTAGCATGACCTTCATGTTCACCACTTAACCATGTACTCAAGTGTCATGTCCACACCTGTTTTCTATGCTTCCATGGATGGTTACTCCGCCACTTCTCTTTGGGTAGTCTGTTTCAATGCTCCACAAGCTTTTCCATTAAGAAATTATTCCTAATATCTAATCTAAACCTCCTCTGGAGCAATTTGATGTCATTTCCTCTTCTCCTGTCACATGTTATTTGGGAGAAGAGACTGACTCCCATCTGACTACAGCCTTCTTTCAGGTAGTTGTAGAGAACAATACAGTTTAGTGGTGGGCTTGGCACTGCTGGGTCAATTCCCTCTGCGAGACATAATCACAGAGGCTTAAGGAGACAGAAACTTTTAAGCTGGAGTGTTGGGCCCTTACAAAAAAGGGGAATCTTGTTGTAAAAGGGAAAAAAATTGAGACTTGGTAACATCTACTATTATACAGAGGCTTCGCTCCAACCTTGTTTCCAATGGTTTTCCCTCTTCTCTTTTGCTCATATTTCTCCCTACTTTGCTTTAAAGTCAGAGCTTATAATGGCCTGTCAGGAACAAAGGTCCTATTTATACGAAGCTTGGAAAGAGGATAACAGAACAGATGACCATGTTGAAACAAGCATAAAGAGAATGAGGGGAAGTGCAATGTTCTTCAAAATGGCAAGACAGACAAACACTGGTGACCTTCATACAAACTGTCTCCAAAGTCGGTGCAGTTACACCAGAATGTTTATTTTTAATTTTGTTCTCTAATAAAGCAGCAGCATTTTCCAATCTCAAAAAAGTCATCTCTATTTACTCAGCTGTATTATTGCTATTAATCATTGATAGATCCATACAATGTTTTACAACTAGAGACATATTCTGTACCTAAAAGTGCTCAGGTACCGAAGACAAATTATATACTGATAAAGCAACACCTGAGAGAATCAGGAGATATTATAACAGAAGAAACAATAAATGTTTCCAATGAAGTATTTCCAAGAGGGATTAAAAGAGAAGGATGTTTTTCAGTAGAGCAAGACTTTACTTGGTAATAATTACTTATCAAGTTCTGTAGTTGACTGGAGAAGTTTGCTCAGGTCAAACAAAAATGCTGATAATTATAAATCCAACAAAATCCTTATGCTGAATTAACCCAAAGGGGGAAAAAAATTCCCATTCAATCTTATTTCTCAATTTTGTTCTCTTTCCCAATTTTGTCTCATAAATACCAGTGAATACTACTCTGACAGTCTCTATGGCATACTATGAAATTAATTGTTTCTATTTCAGGTTATGTCTTTGTCATTCCACCATGAAAACTTGTCAGCACAAACATGCTGATCTGTCTAGAAATTTCTTGAAAGTTTTTGTTTATTTCCTTGAATTTTATTAGTGTCTTTATAATTTTACACTTTTCCAAGTTTTTCACAGCATCATTCTAATTTTATTATTTAGGAAAAAAGAATAAAAATGGATAATTAAGTTGGTTGAGGTTTTTTTTCTTCTCCTTGTTAATTAGAGGAGATGTGAAGCAGACTCAGAGGTAAAGAGCAAAGGACTTTTTAGTTTGGAATTTCTGCGATACAAACAGAACTCAGGATAAGAAGCACAGAAAAAATAAGTGTTTCTATTTAAAATGAAGAAATATAAGAAGCTTGTAATACCATCAAGATCTGAACTGTCGTAGAGCATACACATCTCAAAAAAAAGGTTGTAGGCAGATGTACTTTTGCTGATTTGTTACCCAAACCTTTCATGCGTGTTAAAAATTACAGGCATTTCTCAAATACTGGAAGTCATCACCCTTTCCTAATGCTGAATATTTATTTCCCAACTATTTCTTTTTCCCTCACAGTTCAGGTCACCTGTTCTTAGCAGAAACTTCAAAACCACTTATCTTCTGAGAGTTCTGAAGAGTCCACAATTTTGAATGTAAATTCTCACAAAACTTTACTTGCTCAAAAAAAAAAAAAAAATCAACACAAAGCAGAGACCAAGAGGCAATATATATCTCTGAATAAAAACAGAGACATAAATATAGATTTTAGAGAAATACAGAATGTAGTTCCCTTAAGAAAACCATCATTCAGTATAGGAAAAAACTGTATTCAAATAGAGTGGGCCATGAATTGATTCCTTCACTTGTGATTTTTGCAACACATGGTGCAAAGTTTGTGAAAAACACACTTCAAGTTCATTTTCTAAGAAGAGCCATCCTTTCCACTAATATAAACATGGATCTTTAGTGAAAAACATCTGAATATTACAGTAAGACAATGATTTTTTTATTTGATAAGCTCAATACTACACTGTCTGAAGACTGAGTACTGGAATCTCCCCCCCGGCATTTTTTTTATTAGTATAATTTGAGAATAGCTTCATTACAGCACATGTACCTATAAGCATGTTTAATTTTGCAATCAGAAGGCAATGGTTGTAAGATTTAAGGTAATTACATTATCATAAGAGAAGACAAGAATATGTTTCGCCATCTCTCCTCCATGTTGTTGCTAAGACTGAAGAAGATAAAAAAACTTAAATTAACAATATATTTTCCTTTCCTTAAAATTCTGTGGATAATACTGGCTGTTAAAAAAGAACACGTCCTTTGTCTATTCAGCTTACATAGACATTAATAAATCTAAGCATACCCCTGGGAAACTGAAAGAGCTAAAATGATTTTTCTGAGGTTTTCTTGGTGTTGTTTTTTTTATTAGTTTGTTTGTGGGGTTTTTTTTGTTTGGTTTTGTTTTGTTTGGTTTTTTTAAGAGAGTATTAATGTACATAAAAAAGTCCTTTTTATTTTCTGAAAAAAATTAGCCAGTTTTGATTGCAATTGAACTTTGGCCTTTTTTTGTCTTCTGTCTGCATATATGAGGCACAGCTCTGTGCTCTTCCTGCAAAGTTTGACCTCGCTTCCAGAGATCATACAATTCCTTTTACTGTTGATCTCCGTGTTCAGCCAAGCTGGTCTTCTTTCCTGCTTGCTTAGGACACAGGGGAATTGCTGGCTTGTGTGCTTCTCAAAGGTTGTTCTGCTATGTTGACCAACATTTGTGGACGCCTAAGCCCTCAAATGCAGATTCCCAGAGTACCCTGCTACAATAGCTCTCTGAGTAGCTTAAGATTTGCTCTCATGAAGTCCAGTAACTCTTTTGTCCTTATTTCTCATTACACTGAAAATTTTAGACTCAAGTATTTCATGATCACTGTGGCTAATGCAGACACCTACCATCATATACCTCCTTATTCACAGGCAGAAAATCTAGGACAGCATGTTTTCTAGTTGGTACTTCAATTACCTGAGACAAGAAATTATCTGCTACAAACCTGAAATGTTTCCAAGACCTGTTTATCAAAGCAGTGTGATATTTCCAGTTGTGTCTGGGAAGCTGAAATTTCACATAGGGACAAGGGCTACTGATGCTGGAATTTCTCCTAACTGGCTATAAAATAACCCATCAGTGCTTGCATCCTGGCTGGGTGATGGGTATTAAACATCCCCTACTACATCTCCTTTGTTTTCCATCCCCCTAATACTTACCCAGAGGCTCTCAACCACATCAGTGCTAACTGTAAGAACTCTACAATCAAACCTCACTCTTACATTCAGTATGACACCTTGAACCCACCTGCCCTGCCTACCCCTCCATCCCAGTACTCCTGCTGTGAGACTCACACCACCAAATTTCACCGGTACCAGTATCATAACTCTTTTATATATATATATGTAAATACTGAGACCAAGACGACAGCTCAGATGAAATATTCTTGATGTACTGACAGAGCTTTGAGGAAAGCCCCAAGACGAAGAGTAAAATATAACCAAATGTACGTTCTATAAAAATAATTGAGACTGAAGTTCTTTGTCATGTTTTGGGTTTTTGCTCTCCTGCCTATAATATTCCCATAATTACAGTTTTCTGAGTATTCCTTTTTTTAGCACCAATTAACTCTAACTTTTAATGTTGAAAACTTCTATGCTCATTCTCAAAATACTATTATGCACAATATCTTGCGTAGTTGTGTGTTGGGGCAGAAATGTCATATATATATGCTATATAATACACGTATGTGTCATATGTATATTACTAACTAGTTTAGCACTTTTATTTGGTCAAAATGAAACCTTGGTTGGGTTGGTTTTTTTTTTTTTGCCTCTTCTTTCATTCATTTTGCCAGATATTTCAACTTAAAAATAATTAGGCTTTTAAAGCCTAAGTGCCCAAAGTATTTTAATGGAAACTTTAGCTATTCAGCTTTCACTTGCACGGAAGTGAACTATATATTCCTTCAATAAATTTCTTCTCATTTTTTGTTCATAAGAACATGAGACCTTGCTACAATTTTTAAATTCATATATGATTAAAATTACTCTATGAAGTAACTCTTTTTCTATTGAGAAAGAGGATTTTCAATCTTACCTATACTATTTTTGCTCTATTTACTTTTCTCAAATTTCTTCAGCTTGCAATAACTGAATTTAGACTGTGAATGTTGAGAGACTACCAATTGCATTAAGCAGAAAAATTAAAAAATTCTCAAAACCATCACAGTGCTGATAATGGTCTTGACAAATTCACTAAACTTCTCCAGCAAAAGGAGTAGAAGTCTATCAATATATTAAAACAATCTTGATTGAATGAATGACAGTTAGTACCTACTGTACAGCTAAAAATAACACAACAAGAAAGGCAAGGGAAAAAAAAAAGAATTTTTGAGTTTTACCCTGAGAGAGTTCCTTAAAAGCCTGGTTGCTGGGAAAAGTGCTGGGTGTTGTCAATTCATTTTGTGAATCTGCCTCTGACCTTCAGTAGAAAAGAAGGCCTTGGAATAATACTTCTAATGGAAGTTTTAAGATAGCTGATACTACCCCTCCACTCAACACAGAAAATGTATCACCAGTTTTCTAATAAACTACGAGTCTCTTCTCATCAAATTATAATATTGGAGGAGATCACATCATAGACAGACATTGTGTAAAGAGTGGGGTTGAAAGTTTAACTATCATGGGGATTGAAAGGGGAACTATCTTCCTATTTATTAAGTCTAATTGCACAACTGGTAAGTCCTTTCCTTCTGGTGAAAGTTCAGATGGAATACTATATATGTAGTTTTTTTTTCTTACAAAAAACTTCAAAATGCCCTGTGCATATTTAATAAAACCCACAGATACAACTTTTACCATTCTATCATCCCTAGTAAAAGGCTTTGTACTGACCTGATGGTGCAAAGTTCCAGCTCATGATGAGGTCTGTGTTGTCCAGACTTTCATCTTGCCTGCTTCAGCTTAGGTCTGTAGATACCTCATGTGGTAAGGTCTGCTTTGGGTTGTATAGCAAAGGGTGAGAAGTTGTATTAGTCAGGGCACACTATTAGACAGAGGCATTGAACTTTAGCTGGAAGTCAAAGGGAAGGAAAAAGAATATATTAGATAACAGAAGAAATAAATCCAGACAAATGCAAAGCTGAAGAGGAGGGAAGTCTCATTACAAACATCACGTATCTTCAGTTAGAGGACTTGGGACAATGATGACTTACTGTAAACCCTGCCATCACCTCTATTCTTCTCAGGAAAGACAGATGTTGTCAAACTTAGGACCCAGGGGGACAATGGAAAGGCAGTTACAAAACTGGGGAAAAGGGGCAGATAATAAAAACTGTACCTAAACCAATTGTACATTTATAATTTGCGAGGCTTTTCTGTACAAATTTGGACTGTGTTCACATTATTGTACTGAGATTTGTATCAACTGTTGTATTATTATAAGGCTGTTGAAATTTTAATTGAACTAAGAGCAAATTTTTGGTATGATTTACAAGGTGTGAGATTTCTGTGCCGATTTCAGGATTTTGGGAAAATTTTGTAGAAATTGAAATAATCCATTCATGTGCAAATGAAACACTAAAAATGCCATGTAGTCCATCTGATATTATTTATGTGGCAAGTGAGGGTCATATAATATGTGATTATATACAAGATCATGGAATACCAAAGATGTAAAATAATTGCTCTACTTGCTGTACACTAGTCAATAGTAATAGATAAGGCTGCAGGAGTATTGAATTTTTTTAAAAAAATCTTTCTAATGATGGGAAAGCTTGTTGTAATGTGGAGGGGGAAAAAATTAAAACCCAAAATCATACATTCTAATTTTTTGGTAGCATTGTAGATTAAAGAAGATTCTTTCACAAGTCTTGCACAATACAGGCTGCAAGACGTAACCATCATCTTGGAAACATGTAATGCTTGATTTAGCCATGGGAAAACTATATAGAAGGCCAAAATATCTATAATGAAACATTGCTTATAACCCTAATTTGACATGGCAGGAGTCAAAAATATTTAACAAAATCTTAAGAATCTTTTCAAAGTAACAGCATTTTTATGATTTAGCATTGTCATCAGTCTCACCATCAAACCAAAGAGTTTGCAAAGATCATTTTCCAGGCTTATTTCAAGTCCAGTCATGAGTGTTTTGTGGCTACAGTTCCACCATCTTATACCTCGAGAAACAGTGAAGGCTGCATTGCTACTTTGACCTTTTCAGCATTCTGTGATTCGGACAACCACCTCTGTTCTTTACAATTGCATGACCCTGTGAGTAACAGAAAAAATCTCAAAAAGGTCAAGTCAGCATAGCTACGTTCAGTTTGACAGAATAGGCTAAACATTCAAACCTAGATAGAATCTCTACCATAAAAACATTTGAAAGAACCTCTGACTACTACAAGTAGCATCACAGTGTGTCCCCTGGAGTGTTAAACAAGTTTTGGTTGAAAACAAAAAAAAAAATTCAAGCCCTAGGAAGTGATTTGCATTCCCAGAGAGAGCCTGTGATGCTGACCCAGGTACTGGAATTGTACTCATGGGTTGCACTTTTATAAACAGTTCTTCACCCTGCAAAGACTTTCTGAATAATAAATTGGGAGAGTAAGTTATAAAAAAAAATTGAACAGAGTGTAATAAAATAACGTTTAAGATGAATTTATGTTATGCTGAGATCAAAGCACAGATGTTGTAGAACTCTTTTTTCTTAGACTATTAAGCCCATTCTTAGACATTGAGTTTTCTTTTTCTTTTCTTTTTTCTTTTCTTTTCTTTTCTTTTCTTTTCTTTTCTTTTCTTTTCTTTTCTTTTCTTTTCTTTTCTTTTCTTTTCTTTTCTTTTCTTTTCTTTTCTTTTCTTTTCTTTTCTTTTCTTTTCTTTTCTTTTCTTTTCTTTTCTTTTCTTTTCTTTTCTTTTCTTTTCTTTTCTTTTCTTTTCTTTTCTTTTCTTTTCTTTTCTTTTCTTTTCTTTTCTTTTCTTTTCTTTTCTTTTCTTTTCTTTTCTTTTCTTTTCTTTTCTTTTCTTTTCTTTTCTTTTCTTTTCTTTTCTTTTCTTTTCTTTTCTTTTCTTTTCTTTTCTTTTCTTTTCTTTTCTTTTCTTTTCTTTTCTTTTCTTTTCTTTTCTTTTCTTTTCTTTTCTTTTCTTTTCTTTTCTTTTCTTTTCTTTTCTTTTCTTTTCTTTTCTTTTCTTTTCTTTTCTTTTCTTTTCTTTTCTTTTCTTTTCTTTTCTTTTCTTTTCTTTTCTTTTCTTTTCTTTTCTTTTCTTTTCTTTTCTTTTCTTTTCTTTTCTTTTCTTTTCTTTTCTTTTCTTTTCTTTTCTTTTCTTTTCTTTTCTTTTCTTTTCTTTTCTTTTCTTTTCTTTTCTTTTCTTTTCTTTTCTTTTCTTTTCTTTTTTTTTCTTTTTTTTTCCTTTTTTTCTCTTTTTTTTTTTTTTAATGGATCTTCCCCTGAACTCTAAATGAGAGCATACATATCAAGATCCTTATTCTTCAATAAAAGCATTACAAATATAATTTTAGTCCAGAAGTAAAGATACAGCTACTCAGACCAGTGAAATATGAGAGCTCGGCAATTTATACAAAACCTTCTTTCTTTAATATTCACTCAAAATTTGAATATCAGTGCTAGAAACTAAGGCTGAAGAAGCCTTATGAACACATTTATCATTCTTGCTATCAATAATGTCTATGTGGATCTTTTGGGTCCTAAAGGCAAACCGACTGCTCTACGAATTTATTTTTATTTAATAATTGGAGGCAGGAGAGATACAGCTGGTATCAGAGTTGAAGAATGAGCCTGAATACTGCCTAAGGATGATTTTCCATGAGAGGAGTCTTTCAAACTACCTCAAAGTGGCAAACTTTTTCTGAGGGACAAAAAAACATTGATAAGAATGTGAAATGTTGAAGTAGAATATGCATTTGTTCCTGATTCCATCTTAGCACAACTATGAGGCAATGTTAGTTATTATCTGCATCAAATCAAGATTTCATTGGGCAGGACTTGTACATGGGAACTCTGTGCCATGGCAGAGTGTGAAAAAAACTTCTATCCCTCTCTGTGGTACTTGTGAGGCCAGGCAAAAAAAAATGTAATGTTTTATAGTTACATTTTCTCTTTTGTTTCTCAATGTGGAGCATAGCTGTCATAGTAATAGTTGATGCAAAGGATCTAAGAATAAAATTGTTTCAATTATACTTCCCATATTCTGAAGTTTGGCAGCTGCATAGCTTAGGCAATGGGAGATTTCTCAGGGTGCCTGTCTTGGAAGAAATGTGTGCCAGCAATTTCCTTCAATTACAACTATAAGTACATGGGCTCAGATCCTGAAGGAACAGCCCAACCAAATCTTGATAACCGCACACTGAACCCAGAGATATGGGTAGAATTCAGAGACTTCTTTTTTTAAATCAAGTATAAACAGACTTTTATGTCAGCTGTTGCAAGTTCTAGCTAACAAAGCTGAGTGGCCTTCTTTCTAGCGTGCAAGCTTTTTCTCATTAGGCATTCTCTTACTTCTTAAAGGCATTCGCATTATATATTAATGATGATGCACATTTGTTTGTCTGTTTTCACTTGTGGTACATCTATTATATGTTCTGTTTTGTTAAAAATGTATGGCTAACCAACAGAGAAAAGAGCTGTCTATTTTGATTTCTTGGATCATACAGATTTCTCTGCAGGGAAGGGACAGTAATTTATATATGAGGCATCAAGAAAGTACATCTGAGAGAGGTTTCTGGAAAGCAGTGAATAGGGAAAGAGAAAGAGGGAGAGAGATAAAAAAGCTCTCACAGCAACAGAAGAATAGCGCAAGAACAAGAAGCAGACACAAAGAAAGAGCTGTGAGGATAACAGATGTGCAAGACCAGCTTTTAAAAACCCTCCAGGGGCAAGTACTTGAAAGTTTATTTCTAATATTTACTAGATGGATAGCATGTACCATCAGTTATGGCATTAAAAAGAAGAAACTTCTGTTCAGCAGATGTTTCTGCCCTTCATACTTGAAGAAAATAAAATCAATGTTTCACATTACTGCAAACTTATTAAGTGTAAAATTAGAACACAGGTTTAACGCTAAACTAAGGATTACCTAATCTAGAAGACAACTGAGGCATTTAATGATCTTCAAACTAAAAACTCTTCTTCTATGACTTAGAAAAGACACCATGTTGAACTATTGGCCTCTCAGAGTCATGTCCAACTATGCTAATTGTAACATATCCTTGAAAAAACTACAGCAGCAAGTGTTTCTCTCAGCCTTGTGAGAATTGGTGCTTTCACAGTTTCTGTAAATGGTCCCTTTAGAGACTAATTTATCCTATCAGGTTCTTCAGGAAGTAATGTATTACTTAAAGCATTTAGCGTGAAAATTGAACCAGTTTTCCTTTACAAGGACTTGCGTGCTTGTAATTCCTTTTTATTGAAAACAAAGAGAACCATCTTCTAACAGCATCTGTCACGCTGATCACTTAAAGTCTATTGAGAAAATAGAGTGTGCTGCAGGATGATAGAAATCAAGCATAAACAGATATATTAAGACTAGATTTCATCAGTAAAGATTTAAATATTTGAAGGTTTTTCTCTCATACATAAAAGTCTTCATTTATAATTAAAAAATATCAATGATTTATGAGAGAAAAAAATTGCCTCTGAAGGGCCAATTTACAAATATGTTACTTGTTACATAGGTGATTATAACAAGAATCACAATTTTTACTGCTGAGTAGAAAACTCAGTATGAAATAAAATATCTCCGGCATTTTGAAGAACTTTTTTTTTTTTAGCAAAAGGTCTCAATAATGCTTTGTCAAAGTTAGTAATTTCCAACAAAACAAAAATAATATATTTTTGTGAATAGTGAACAGTGAATTCCTGTAGATCCATTCCACTGCCCTACATATGAACACCCACATCTAAGATTGTATATCAGAGAAACAGTAGATATGTTTTGCTTACAAGCTGTCTGAGTAATCCCACATAATCACTACTTGTGAAAACACACAAGTAACAATGCAGCAAAAGCAGTCTGTAAAATTCAGCCAGCAAAACCCCAAATCCATAGTGAGAAGTAAACCTCTGAGTCTGACAGGCAACAAAACAGTTTTTGTGTAGGACTTGATATGATAGAAGTGGAATGTGGGCAGAGCTTAAAATATATGCATATTTACAGACATTCACAATGCATACAGTTTAGAGGATAAAAGGGCAAAACCAAAATATTCAGAGGAAATGTTGACCTTTCTGGGGCAGATCTTTATTTTTAAAAATTTCAGCATATAAGCAAAGAAGATCTGGTTGGGGATGTGAAGGTTGAAAGCAGCCTCAACTGCAGTGACCTTGAGTTAGTAGATTTCAGAATCCTGGTAAGAGAGGGGAGGGCAAAAAGCAAGATCACAACACTGGACTTAAAGAGAGCAGATTTTGGCCTCTTTAGGGATGCACTGGAAAGTGTCATGTGAGATCTGGAGGGAAGAAGGTTGCAAGGAAACTGGGTTAAATTCAAGGATCCACTCTTACAGGTTCATGAGCAGTCCACTCAATGAGCAAAAGGAAAAACTCCCTGAAGGCCTGCAAGAATAAGCAAGGAGCTCCCAGCAAAACTCACACATAGCAAGGAATAATACAGAAGATAGAAGCAGTAAGAAGTATAGACTATAGAGATACTGTTTGAGCATGGAGTGACAGAGTTAGGAAAGTCAACGCTCACCTGGAGTTGAATCTAATGAAAGATGGCAAAGGCAGCAAGAAACAATTATATATAGAGAGAGGTAACAAAAGGAAGACTAGGGAAACCATGAAGAAGTTGCTAAATAAGTCAGGAATCCTGTAGACCTGAGACACTGGAAAAGCTGAGGTACCAAAGATCTTCCTCAACTCCATTTTTAGTAGCAGAACCAGCCTTCAGAAATCCAAGGACCTAGAGAAAATGAATGATTAACTTGATAAACTTCTATAACTCTATTACAGGCTTGGAAGATGAAGCATTTCCTACACAGAGAAGCTGTGATGAGCAAACAATGAGATTAAAAATCTGCCTGGACATAGTCCTGGCCAGTATGCACTGGATCACTCTGAGTTGGGTTTTTTATCAAATGACTTCCAGTTGTCCCTGCAAAACTTAATCATTCTTTATTCTGTGAGCTGCCTGATGTGAAAACTGAAGACTTCACCTATGTCTTCTGCTGTGAGCAATGCAGTTGCATTTTTTCTTTATCATCATCATCATCATCATCATCATCATCATCATCATTTTTCAGATGAATCAAACAGATCAAGAATCTCAAATGAAAACCAGAAAAAAACCCCAGGTCAATGCCTGTCTGTTTGGACTCCTAGATAAAGAATGTGAGATCTTTCAGCACAGTAAATGTTCTCAAAAGCTCCCCTGTAAAAAACAGTAATTTTTTCCTTGTTTTTTTGGGAGTTTTTTTTACATTGTTCCTTAGAATACTTTTCTAATTCCTGTTGTCAACTACATTCTTCACTCACACATAAATGTGTGTTTTAACTAAAGCATGAAACTATCTTTTGTCATACCGTGGCTTCTTGATGGAACTATATTAAGAACTCTTGCTGTGTGTGTTTGCAATTAAATATTTATTCTGGTTTAATAGCACTTATAGCAGAAAAATTGCTATGATAGCAGAATGATCTGATGGAGATTAGGAGTTTAAAAGAGAAATCTGCCATATCAAATCTGTATCAAGAAACTAGAAAGAAGCAGTGAGGTCAGTTCAAGTAAGGAACTTTACAGTGTTGAATCCACAGGTAACATGGCTCTTATAAATGCTGGGATAATTATAACAGCTTTCAGAATAAAACAAAGAATTTATAATGATATATATATAAAATAGATAATATATGTACATAGAATATATATATATGCAGTGTATATATATATAGATGGATAGATGGATAGATAGATATAAAAGATCTGAGTCAGTGTTGCTAAAAAAGTTTTGCTACCAAGATAAGTTAAAAATAGAAAAATTACTAGCAGAATATTGTGAGGTCCCTAGCCACTGGTGGTATTCTACTCAAAGAGCATGACACAAGGCTGTTACCTTTAAAAAAAAAAAAACGACCAAACATTTTTTCATTTGGAAATAGAAATGAAGACTTACTGAATTTCTCCTCTGATGGGAAACTCGTATCACACCTCTCTGAAGAGACACACCCAAATAAAGGCTTTTGCTTTGTGTTCAGTCTGGTGGGTAATTTCTCTGCAGAATATGCCAGACTGTATCACTTCTCTCTGCAAGAACAGTTATTTTGGCTTGAAACTGGGCAATGAAATGGGCCATTTTTTCTCCCTCATTTTCCTTTTTAAAAGCTTCAGGAAGATTCAGTGTTGGCTGTTAGGAAACACTCCATGGTTCAGAGTCCTACTGGGTCCAGAAAGTCGTGTGATCTCTACGCGTAGGTTTTTTTTCAGCTTGGACTTCTCAACAGGTAGGAAACTGGATTTTTTGTGTGTTTTCCAAGCAAAATAACTCTCTGGAAACAAAAGCTTTAAAAAACAGCATTATCAGTATTTTAATTAAACATTCTTAATATTTCTTCACATCTTAACAAATTTGCAATAGAATGCAAAGAAGCATATATCTTTTAATAGTGAGTACTAAGCCTTTTGTAAAACACCATGTTTCTTACTAAAAAAAAACCTACCTAATTTTTTATTAACTTGAGAAGTGATGACATTCAGTGTGTAAAAACTAGTTGAGTTATACTTCTCATTTTGCCTGGAGGAGCCTGGGAAAATGTCTCTTGCATGCTTAGCCATCTTTTAAAGAGATACAAGGAAAGATATTTATGTAGTGTTAAGTTAAACAAAAGCTCAAAGTGTGTTAAAAAACATTGCACATCTTAAATATCTAGCTGCATCTTCACTTTTATATTATTCATAAAGCTGGAAAAACCTCATGACATCCAAGAGTCTCCAACAATTTAGTAGGCTTAAATTGCTTTTACTTACAAGTATCACTGAAAAGATAGCTGTTTCACATTTTTTATACATTTGGCATTTTTTTTATTTTGTTCCGCTTATTCATGTGTCCTGAACAGAATGAAAACAGTCATAAAATTTGAGTTTACCGTGCCACAGTCACTGATAAATTGTTTCTACGCTAGGAAGACAGACACTATTAATCCTGTATTCTTTCCTGTAATGGTCTCCCAGAAGCCCTTTCATTTGCCAGCAGCACAGAGTTTTTGCTCGTAGCAGAGAGCAGCCTCTCACCACCGTGTAGTTCAGATCCTCTGTTTCTATGTGGCGGCATTAATGGTCAAATGACCGCTTACCTTGTAAATTAAATTTCCACAGTCCATGTGGTTCATATTATAGCTTATTAGTCAAGAAACAATTATGTCATTGTGTGCACCACTGAGCTAGCACAAACAGAGACACTTATACCCATGGGCTCAGAGCCAGCTCATGAAAAGCAATTGTGTGAATAACACAACTGTATTACAGATTCAGTGCTTTGTGAAGAGCTGGACACCTACCACTGGCACCAAAGTGATGGGACAATGTGTGCTGTAAGGAAAGGCTCACTTTTAAAAAGCATACACTACTTGAATTGATTGAAAATTATGAGCATGAGGGAGAGACAGATAGAAGTAACTATATTTTTTTTGTGTGTAGGAAATATTCTTATCCTCAACTAATTCTTGTAGAGATGCTTAAATGAAATTCAGTCAAGATCTTTCTGAGTAAGGAATTATGGATATACTTAGAAATGCTTTGAAACTGGCTAGTTTTGTCCTGCTTTTTATTTAGTATCTATTCTTTCAGCAGCACAAGCTCAACAAATCTAACATATATGTGTACAGGTATAGACACATACATATATATGTGCATATATGCGCACACACACGTATATAAATATACACACACCCCACCTTTTCAAACCCTCCAGGCACAGCTGCATTTGATTTTTGTTTCTGCCCATCTTACTGACATTCAGGTCACTATACATATACAATGTATATATACCATGTATCTATACAGATGGGTATATATTCCTATGTGTGTATTCACCCAGAATATATATGAAAATGCATAACTACACAATGGCAGAGTGAGAAAATGCTGTTTCCTTCTTAAAAATAGACTTACAAACTTTCAGAAAGTAAAATCATCCAGTAGTGACAAACAACTTCAACAAATCTTGAAAATTTACATGGGGATCCCCAAGCTTGACAGAGGAGTCATACAGCCAAGTAAAATTGTTCCTAAACCAGACATACTCAAAGACCCCAAAAATGTACCTGTTCCTGTGCTTCCCATAGCAGAAAAATAATTTTACAAACTACAAGATTATTAAGATATCTCTGGGCCTGCTAGAAAAACTCCTAAATGATCCTCCTAGTCAAGAATCAACTTCAGTTGCAATTGATTGAATTTTCAAGAACTAGTTTTGAAAAAAAAAATCATTTTAATAATTTCTGTCACCACTGGTGCCATCCTATCTGAGTGCCAGAGTACCCCTGACAGATTGGGCATCTCTAGCCATGTCAGTAGCCATTAGAGTGAGACCCTGGATTAAGAAATTTTGATATATCTGTGCTGGCACCCTGGGTTTGCTCACATATGTTTTACATATACAGTTTACCAGTAACAAAAGACTTCAGAAAGTGCTAAAAATATCAACAGTTTCTTTGGCAGAGTAATACTTTCATAGTTACTTAGATAATTTCCCAATGGAATAAAGCAATACAACATTACCAGATATCATTTGATTGCTAAGCTTAATTTGAAGACTTATTTTGCAACCTCTTTAATCTTTCAGGTATTCTATAGAATGACTCTATGGAACGATTCTATAGAAGGAAAGAAAAACCCCAAGCCAACCAAATGAAAGCAAAACCCAAGCAAACAACAACTAAAACCCCCATGACTTCTTTTTGTGCAGCTTTAACTGTACTGATCTGCCAAATTTTAAATCTGTATTGCATTACTTATATATCAAACTCAGCTCTTCCAGGAAGTCTTTTGCTATTATAATTTCAAAAGTTTCTAAGAAATTAAACAAGGTTTGACCATTTCTCAGGAAGAACTTAGAGCAGAAAAACATCACAAAGTATTGTTTCAGAATTCTGAGTTTATCTTTTTCCTTCAACATTAAGTAACTACTGCAGGCTTTATCCCTCCTAGGAACATGCTGAAATCTGAGCACAGGAACCCTATAATTATGCACAGGAAGCCTCAGTAACTCAAAGAACAGAGAAAGTTTGATTTTTTTTTGCATACTAAAAAAATGAATTTCTCATACTATCTTTTTCAACCACAAATTTGGTCGAGGCAGAAAGTATTCATCTATGTGTCAAAGACTTATGAATACCCAGAAGCACAACACATGCCTTCTTTAGTGAGATCATTATATTTTTTTTTTCCAACAAATAGCAGCTCACTCTAAAGAACTAATTAGATCTGCATAGAACTTGTCATAGCAAACGTGTTTGCTCTGCTTCATGGACTGAGCTATCAAATTCTAAACTGAAAATATTCAAAAGGCTTTTCAAGTGTTTTACAATCCCCACTATTTTGTTGTTGTGGTTGTTTGTTGTTTTGGTTGGTTTTGTTTTTTTTTTTTTTTAATTACTTATACACATTCAGAGATGGATTTAAGTACAGTGGCCTTCACACTTCCAGAGGACCTGTCCATGGCAGATTCTGGAGTCAGTGTAATTCCAGCTCTTTTAACGGAGCTTTAGGAAGAGACACCTCAGTGCTGGGTGAAATACTTCTGGCCATCAACACAACAGTTATTTGAAAGCTAGAGTAATGTTTCTTCACTCACAGTGCATGAGAGGACAAGCCCTAGCTTCTGGAAAATGCTGTCAAGGGACTTCCAGTCATCAGATTTCACCTAGAATACCTAATTTTACTGCAATCGGCTGACAGCAGCAGTGATTCTTATACAAAAGAAGGTTTTGTACAATATTTCTCCATAGACTTAAAGGAAACAAAAATATATTTTGTCTTTAATTAATGTTACTGAAACATGAAGCAGTAAAGCAAGTACTTTTAAAGTGAAAGTTTCTAAAGTTTCAGTGCAACTACTTAACAGCACTGTTATAGTTTAGAGCTATTGATTACTATTTTGTAAGGAGAGTTAAGGTTTTGAAGCATTATGAATGTGTTTTTTCAAAGTTCAGCTTCTTATTTTTCTCTTTTAATAGAGGGCTAGGTCTTAGGGAGGCAGAGACTTGACTTTCTCTTTTTGGTCTCTAAAATATAGCTGGTTTTAATTCCAAATAAATTGAAAACAATGTATCATAAAAAGTTCAGTGAGCATTACATCCACTGTCTTTCCTGGGCAACTCTGTCACTATGTGCTTAAGCATCTCAGCCAGAGAGGTGTCTGAATTTTAGAAGTGCCACTGCTTGAGTTTTTTTTTCTTAATGTAATGTTAGATTATTTGATACAGTCCTTGATTTCACAAAGTAGGTAAGAATGCTAGATAAGCAAGTCTTTAAGCCTGGAAGGTGTGGAATCAGAGTAAACAAACGAGTGGCAGGGCTTGCCTTCTGTGTAAGGACAGGTAGGGAATAGGAGACAAAACAACAAATGTGGTTACATTTTAAGAAAATGAGTGTGCCACATGATACTTTCTGACTGAAGTGTTTTTTGCTTGTTTGTCCCAAGTTATTTTTCTTCCCCACATCTGTTCATTTAACACTTCTAGATTTATTACTGGTGATGCTTCCAGAAGACAGATTTTGTGGACAGGATATGACCAGTAGTATTGCAGCTTATCTCAAAACACATTTGTCAAGACTGGGACATGATGCCTGACAATAGCAGGGAACTAGACTCACTGACTCCAGCAACACATTTCGTTCAAGTAGATCCCAGGGTGAGGTAATTAAAAAAAAAAATCTTAAAACTCTTTCAGTTTGGGTGGAAAAAAACCAGTGAAAATGATGCCTGCAGCAAATTCTGATAAAAACATCTTGGTTGTAGCTACTTAAGGTACTAACATACATTGGCACTTGTAATACTCTTCTAATGCCAAGTTAAAAATCACACTCTTCAAATATTCTGCCACAGAAAAATGCTTTCATATCTCTAAACCAGACTTAAGCATAAACTGTGTATACTATAGCCACCTAGATGTAAACAAAGCATATATCTATATAGATATAAATACCTCCAGGTTGACATAAAAAAATTAATTTAAGCTTTAAAAGAAAGACAAGCCATACATAGTAGATAGAAGAAACTTTTCCTTATAGAAAGAAATAATAAGCAAACTGTTAATTTAAATATTTAAATGATCACTATCAGGTACTCCTTACACTCTGAGAAGGTGGGGTTATACCTGGGCATACCCAAAGGGTATAAGCGTCTTTAACAGTAGCAGGAAGAGGAGATAACACTTAAAAAGGAAATCTAGCTAGTCAACCAAACCAAAACCCCCCCATGCATCTAATATCCTATCTGAAAACTCCTGTTGCTAGATTTTCATTTTGAATGGAAATGCAGGTAATATGAAAAAAACCTCCTGTGACCAGCTTGCACAAGCTGTCTGGCATGTGTGAAATTTTGAGGTGTCTCAGTAGCTTTAACACTTCAAAGCCCTGTTCAGTTTTCTCCAAACAGAAACCTAACCCAACCTAAACTAAACAAACACAAGTGTATTTACCAAGCAGCTGAGCTATGTTGTTCAGTTTATTTCTATAGTCTGACAGTAAGACTGACACCTTCCCTATCTCAGTTCTCTTGGCTCAGTCCATACAGTCTGCATAATTCAACATCCTAGTGAGTCTTCAGGCAGCTTTGAAAGCTATCAAATCTCTCCTTCCAACAAACTTTTTTCGAGGAGATTGAAAAAATCAGTATTGCTGCATGAAGGTTAAATTTACTAGCAAGTGAACAAAAAGAAAATGACTACTGAGATATCTGTTTGTTTACAGAATAAGAGTGTCAGGTTTTGCCTGTAATGCTATGAACAGCATGTCAAAACTTTGCAATACAAAGATATATTTAGATATGTAGCAGCACACAAAATCTATATTAACTGTAAGCCTCCAAAAAAGCTATTTTTAAAAAAACAAAGTGAAATGATTGCATAGAGCTTCTTCATGATTTTCAGTTTGGGCTCACTCTCTTACAATAATTCACCTATCTAAGCAAACAAACAAGAGAATCCTTCCATAGGGAAAGATTATCTCTACCTTAAATTAGACATTATTTTTCTCTACTATAAGGTATTGGAAAGCATTGAAGGACTGTAAATTGGTGTCTTAAGTAGTTACTTATGTAGTACTTGTCGTCTTTAATGGAAATGTGAAATATAAAAGGCCTTAGTTTGAGCTCCATCATCTTTAACTTCTGCTCTGGCATTAATGTTATGCTCAGGGTTGGTTTTCTTCATTTGTATACCTTCTTGTAGAGAAAAGTAGATTTAGATTCCAGATTGCATGGTATTCATCATGAGATATTCAACTTCACTACATCCACTTTCATGGCTAGAGTCATGTGTGTGTGGATAGAACACATCTAGGTACTCTTTTCATAGGTTCCTGGACAATATTACTTTTTGTATTAAATATCTGCTGGTAATGGAATGATGAAAAAACTGTGATCAAGCACTTACACATCCTGTCTGTCCTGAACAACTTGTGCATGCTGATGTATTGAATAAATCCTTTAAAATCTCAGGAATGTTAGAAACAACTCTGAAAAACTGGATACATCTAAAGATTCTTAGTTGGCCCTACACAACCCTTATGAGCTAAGCCCTGTAGGAACAAGAAAAGAAGGGGACAAAAGAGAGCAGTAAGATATTTGAAACATACATTTTGCTCAATGTTGCCTAAGTATTGTTTAAAGGGAATTAATACATCAGCAAAATCCCTACGGAACCATTTCATCTTTGCGTACAAACATGAATGCATTGCTTCAGCGCCATTTGAATGGCCCATAGACTTGGCATCAATAATTTCTTTTGTTTTGTCTCACTAGCAAGCTAGGCTATACCCTCGCTCTTGCTTGAAAATTTGTTTTACTTCTAGTTCCATTCTGAAAACCTGCCCAGCACAATCACGTGTGTGTGCTAAAGCACAGGTGTGCACACACAGATCCACACACATACTGCTCTATCAAGCAGCTTTATCACTGCTGAGAAAATAAGATCATGAAAATCTCTGAGCACTGAGATTATGATTAATGTGGAGTGTATTAAGTTAGAGAGCATTGTCTGCAACCAGACATCAAGAGAAATAAAGATCTTGGAATGTACCATTGTTCTGGGCTTCAGTAAATATTTTAGTGTCACAAAGAGTGCTCAATAGATTTCCTTTGTAGATGCAATATGTGCCTGTAAAGTGTGGGGAAAAGAAACCTCTGTAGACATTACAAGTAATGTCTGTACAAATGAGGAACCATGTCCAAATTATAGAATTATTTTTTTCTAAAATTCAGTAACTTTAACAATTTAATAATTTAGCAAAATTTTGGTAAAATTGTTGAAGGTTGCGTACTATTGTAAACTTACAAATCATTAACCATACTCAGAGCTCCTGAAGCTTTAAGGAGTTTCAGAAAAAACTCATTGGTTCTTTTTCCTTTAAACTACTGATTACACAAAGTAGAGAGCACATATTTGTAATTATATCTTGTAGAAGAATCATGATGCCTGATGGCCTTACTCTCAAAAGACACTGGAGCAACAAAGCAAAAATCCACAAGTGGTTTTTTTTGTTGTTGAGTAATTGGTTCTTCTCAATTTAAATTGTTATTAGGAAGTCAAATCCAAAGATAATAAAGAGCAGTTGATATTGACATTTCTAAAACCTTTAACTTTGTAAATATTTTGAAGACTTTTGCAGTTCAAAAGATCAAATAAAGTAATGTATAAATAGGGAGAAAAGATAGGGCAGCATTTTAACTAGATGAAAAGATGAGGAATACAGACGGAGCCCAAGTGCAATAAGCATCAGTTTAAATGTGAAAAATCTTTATTTATTTTAGAACTGGTGTGAGATGTTGCTGTGAATGCAATCATAGTTTTTCTGTCAACCCTACAAACTCTAAGCAAGCTCATTATATTCACACTATGTAATTGTGCACGCCATCCATAATATTGCTACACAAAGGATTTTCCAGAAGTTGTTCATACCTCTTCCAAAAAGTTTTTGAGAATTCCAAGAGATTTGCAATGAAATTCCCTGATTGGTAGACAGGCCAGTATGAGGTTCTTCAAAGTAAAAAGTTTAAGGGTTAGTATAAGAAATGATAAATTTAATTTGCATATGAAAAGAAAGTGGTTTTTTTAAAATTTATTTTCTTTTATTTTGTTTTGGGTTGCGTTGCTTTATTTTGGTATTGAGCTCAAAGGCATGTAGGGATGAGAAATTAAAGATGATTAGTGTAATTATACATACAGTATCTCACCTTAAACCTTCAGTCTTTTGAAGGCAAATGTTGTTGTGTCAAAAGTTTCTTGATCAAATAGAGTGTGAGGGGGAAGAGAGCAAGCTCTAAAGGAATTCACAATAGAATGAGATTACTGTCAAGTTCTTTAAATATATTTAAATATTAGCATATCATAATCAAGAAGTCCTGACATACAATAAACAATCTGCATGAGAAGTTGAGAAAAGTAACAAATTTCCTGATGAAAAGAATATATGACACAAAATAAAAACAACTTCACTGCTGATATTTCAAGTTCCAGCTACCCATGCAAATACATCTTGCTCTTTCTGTTATTACACTAGGATTTTGCATTACCATTATTATGATATTTCCATAGTCAGTCAGCATTATTCACACATAACCTTTCCGCAGTGATTTTTATTTATGAGGAAATCTTTAGTACAAACATGGTACACAGCTGTCATACTACTAGTGCAAAAATTCAATCAGCAATATCTGAAAGATTTTGTCTTGCTGATAATTACTATCATATAATACTTATAATTACTATCAAAAGAGCATTTCTTCACTGGAAAGTTTCTGACAACTGGATACAAGCTCCCTAGGAGATACATAGCAAAAAACGTGGGCACGAAGCTAATAAAACTAGCAAGACACAAAGTCAGATAGCATTACGAAAAACTATCAACCTCAAACAAAGTTTTTCAGTCCCTTTGTGCCTATAGATGGGATCCAATAACCACTTTTGGCCCCTACATTCAGGATTATCAACAAACTGCAGAGTTCAGAGGAAGGTCATGGATGGGTTAAGTAACTTGAACGTGTGACATACTAGGAGAAACTGAGGGAACTGGATATATTTAAGCTGTAGAAGAGAAAGCTGGGGGAAGATCTGATTGCAATCCTCTTCTACCTAAGAGAAGCTAAAAGGAAGGCAGAACTGGACTCTTCTTTGGCATGTATCTTAGTAAAATACAGGCAACAATCAAAAGCTGCAACAGGGGCATTTCAAAGTGAATGTAAGCCAAAAATTCTACATGAAAGGAGCATATGACTGTTGGAAAACATTGCCTTGGAAAGTTGTGATAATTCCATTGCTGCAGGGTCTCGAAACTTACCTGAAGAACATCCTGAGAAATGAGATATGCTATTGAAGCTAGCCCTGGTTTGAGCAGAGGGTGGACTGGATGACCCGTGGAGGTCCCTCCATTTCTTGTTTTGATTAGTTTTGTTTTGATCTTACTTGAAGGCAAGAAAGACAGTGCACCCGATTGATGAGAGGACTGAAATAAAAACCATTTTCCTGACAGAAATTCTCAGGAGTGGAGTAGTTGAGACACCAAACAATTCTATCATAGTGCTGCACTACACAGTCCCACTATAAAGAAAATGTACATGAAAATTTCAGGTAGTTTAAACCATTCTTCTGGTTTAATTTTTCAATTAAACTGGATACTACAATTACACTTGCAAAGCTATACTAGGTTCATGTTGCCAGTGTGAATGCAAGTGTTTTGAGGGTCAAAGGGAATGTTATGCTATAAACATGAACTGGGTAAAAGCTGAAAGACTGAAAAAGTCTTACTGAAAAGGCTTCAACACATCACGCACTATCTTTCCCTTTTGTCTCATGTTTTGATAATTCAAACATCTACTACTGGTGAGGAATATAACTAGATTGGAGATCTTTGATTTGTTAAGAAGTTGTTTGTTACAATTATTTTTTTGATTTAAAAAGGACACAAATTAGAGGGATTATCATTCTCTGCATGATTTAGGCAGATTAAAAATGGAGTAGAAATTAGTTTAAAGAAGTTCTAAGTGGTTAGAGAATGACTTCACAGCACTTTGAAGCATATTTTGGTTTTAGAAATTCTGATCTTATGACAAGGTATCCCAAGAAGAGGAAGAAGGGATCCATGGTTGGCAGCCACCTTCTAATGCTACACTAAACTGTTGGTACTCTTCAGAGCAGATAGTGCCATACTTGATAAAAAAAAGCATTTGAGATTGCCTTTGTTTTTCCATCAGAAATCCTGATGATGAACTTTCATTGTTCTCTTCAGTGTGCTGAGTGACATTTGAAACTTTATGCTACAAAAGGTGTTTTATCCTTAATGAATAAGTTTCTTGAATGACTTTTTACTAGCACAGGATAATATTTTATTACATAAATATTAACAGCCAGCTCTTGCCAGATAGCATTAGTAGAAGAAAAGAACTTGTCTCTAAAAAATTCTGACTGGTTTGATTATGCTTGAATCTAAACATTGCTCATTAGCCACTTCTAAATCCCTCGGAACAGTTACAGATTAATATTAATATTTTGGGAAGCTTTAAGAAAATAAATTCTTTATCACTTCAAAGGGACTTTGGTAGTTTTGTATAAAAATCCCACATATCACTCATGATTTTTCAACTCCATGGTTAATGCAGCTATCCTAATTCACATCACTAATACCTGGAATGAGTTAAATGAAAGAGGTTTAAGAGAGGTGTCCAAGGGAGAATTTCTCACTGTAGACCTGATGATCTTAACTTTCATATTCCTTGTGAGTCTTTAAGAATTGATAACCACCTGTTATTCCCTTTCACATTCCAAAATAGTTAAGTATGTAAAAGCTTGTATGAGCCATGTTAAAGATGGAAAATGATTGATGTTTTCTGAAATAACGGTTGTTGTGTTAACATCTTCCTCATACTTAAATCAATATTTTTATAAAAAATTCTAAGCCTTGATCTAATGGATTAAATTATTGAAGAAAATAACTATTGATTTTTTTCAAGTTTATTCTAAAGCTCAATGCTGAGGGAAAAGCTCTTTTATGTAAAAAAGTAAAAAAGTAATATATCTAGGAAGCTGTCAGATAATTTAATCTCTGAAACATATTTGTATATTAATAGGTTTACATCAAATAAGTCTATTATAATATATAGAAAAATATTTCACAAGTGCAGGAAACATCATTCCCTAAACTCAAAAAATATAAAAAGCACTTTTGTTTACAGGACTCTTTTTTTTTTTTTAATAGTAGCTATTTAAAAACATTTAGAATCAGAATGCCCAATAGTAAAATACCAGAAAAGCCTTGCAAAAATTTATCATGTTGGCATTTAATTCTCTACCTGTGTAACTTTCAGTCTGTATATGTATCACAATGACTCTGGCTGCAATAAAGTTCATTCTCATCATTGCAGTCTGAATGGTGCCATGTTTTGGATTTGCAACAAAAACAGCGTTGATAACAAAGCAGTATTTTGGCTATTTCTGAGCAAAGTTTGTACAACATCGAGACTTTACATACTACCCACTCTGCCTCCTTCAGCAAACAGTATGGGAAAGCACAAAAAGTTGGGAGGGAATGGCTGACCAGAGTTGATCAAAGGAATATTCAATATCATAGAGTGTTATGCTCAATAACACAAGCTGAAATAGAATAGAAGAGGAAGGAGGAATATTTTTATCTGCCTCCTGATGGGAAGTAGTAAATAAATTGTTCATTTTGCTTTCTTGCCCACACAGCTTTTCTTCACTTATTAGACTGTTTCTGTCTCAGCTCACAAGTTTTCTCACCTTTTCATCTTTGACTCTCTTCCCCATCCCTCCTGCAGTGGGGAGAGACCAAGTGACTAGAGGGGTACTTAGCAGGATGAGGGTCAAGANCAACTTTAATGATTTTGTGATTCTCTGATAAGCTTTGCACTTCCATATTTGTACTTTGCTCTCTGAGCCAGCAGAGTGCAGACAGTTCACCTTCTAAGCTTATTTTCCTAAAGCTCCATATTCTAGGGAATTTTAGTGTTTGTGGTTGGATATTCCACTCGCTTGTTTTGTTTTAGTTGCCATTAAGCTTTCTCATGATAATGGTTATCTGAGAAGCTTTAAGGAATCATAATTGGAGTTCCAGTGTAAAAACACTCCAGCAGAGTTTCCAGCTGATGACATAACTAGAGAAGGAAAATGAAGTTATTCAGACCTCTTTAATGACTGAATCACTTCCCTGTCATAATTAATGGCAACTTCAATTAACAATGCCTAAATACCTGAAGTGTTTCACTTTTGTCAGTTAATAGTTTTGCAGGAAGATACCAACTTTTTCAACATGCAAAAAGTGTTTGTGAAGTCAATTGTGTTTTCAACATGTCTGTAGTTCTTCTAACCACATTCTCATGGTTCTGCTCCTCTTTTAACTATTCCTGGTTCTGATGTAATGGTGAAAAGGAGCTGAAAAAAGCACAGCTGATCCCACTGGAATAGTATGGGTAAGTATATAAAATTTTGTTCTGACATCCCAATCAAATAAAGGTGAAACAACATCTGGTTTTGAAATTCCCAGAGAAGCCACACTAGTGCTTGAGAGAAACCTGAGGTAAGTTAAAGTGAGAATTGCAAACAAATCTTTTATCTAGATAGGATATATTTGGCAATGGATTATTATATTTTACTTCAAATTTACCACATAGTAATATATGAGGCTTATAATATGTCACATATCTCTATATTGAATCTCAATGTTGTCATTGATATTGAAAAAAACATATTTTTTAATCTCTTAAAAAACTATTACTACAGAAAGCCACCCCCCCCCCCCCCCCCCCCCCTTTTTTTTTTAACAGATAAAGTTAAGCTGATAACACTAATTTGCATCTATTTTTCTGGAACAAGATTTTGTTGTCATGTTTCCTTTATGTATTTTCAGCTTAATGTCACATATTTTGGTTAAAAGCTTATATGTTCTGTGCAAATATCTTATACAACATTGCTAAGTTTTCCTTTATTATATTAGATTTTATTTGAAATTGTGTTGCTGCAGTTCTGTTGCAACTCTTGAATGTATCTGATGAATATCTCATAATTTTTAGAAATCCTTCCTTTAACACCATCCCTCAGTTTCTGCTCTCTAAGATGGTGTGCCATAAATACTAATCGTAATACTGTGGACTGTGCTGCATGTCCTAAAATGGCAGTGATGTTTTCTGTATAACTCTTTGTTATAATTTATTTTCTTTTTTAATCAGCACTCAGTGTACTTTGGAAGAATGGGACATTCTCAGGATTACGTGGACAACAAAAATTCAAGGTGTTGAGTTCTTTCATTTAGCTTTATTCTCAGTGTATTTCACTGCACAGTGATGCAGTACATCTGGAGCTAGTGATGTGCAATCCTAATACCTTAGGATAGATGAGGCATGAAATATTCAGCAAGTCATTGTCTACTTTCCCCACCTGACACACAAACACTTAAATGTTTAAATCCTGGCTATCAGAAAGAAATTTTTATACTATACAGAAGAAAAGTTATTTTTAGGTTCTTACTGAGATGAAGAATATGTCTGCCCTGTTTTATGTTGCTGCCTTCAGAAAAGCAAATAGAATAAATGGCAAGAGATTATAGACTTGGCAGCAGAGAGAGGGAAAGAAATAAAAGCAGTCCTAAAAAAGCTATTAATGTTCAGAAAAACACAGACTGGCAACACCTTTAAAAAGTACTCCTGGGGCTGTTTTTGCTTACAATCTGAGAACAGCTTTGTTAAAATATCTTGTCCATCATGCAGGCTGAGCTCAGAATTACCCTCTCAACAGGAATCACAGGGCCCGCAGTATCACTGAAACTCTGCCAGGTCAAGCTGTGGTGCTAAGAGGAAGACTGGTGCTTTATCCTGAAACAAATTTGAGACCCTTCATTCTGATATGTCACTCGCAGTTCTCTGAAAAACCCATGGATATAGATCAGAAGCCATGACTAGGTGGAACCAAGATCCTAAAGACAGTAGAATAAGCTGATCTGGGCTCCTTCCTATATCCCTCTCCTGTGACTCTCGGTCATAAGCCACATGCAAATATTTGGTGGGAAAATTTTCTCCTTTCCTCCCACCTAAACACACACAATTATCTTTTTCAATTGCTTTTATCATCTTTGTGGGACAAAATATTTAGTGAAAATCCAATTACTAAGATAAATAAAAGGCACCTAAATTTTTTTTCCTGTATACTGAGAAGGGAAATTTCCATTTTTGTAAGACTTATCTAAGATAATATAAACAAGCCTAGAAATATTTTTCCTACATAAAATTTAGTATTTCAATAAGAAAAAAAAGAGATATCCAATTTTATTGGGATATTGTTCTATTATTCCATAGACCTTTTAGGCAGGATCTGTAGGGAGCTAGCCTGTGGAATATTCCAGCAGCCTGCAGAATAGTTAATTTGTGTGCACTGACTTCACCTAAAACAGCAGGACTAATAAAAGCAGCAAACGCCAAGTCTGAGAGTTACATACCCCAGAACTGCAGATACAAATCACACAGGTAAGCAGAAGATAACAGAGAAAACAAACTCCTGGCTTATGCACTGGTATGGAAGCTCTTGTCTCCTGCAGTTGATCAACCACAATCCTAAAGCACAAAGTGGTTACTGTAAAACTACGTTGCAAATAAGCAACAGGAAAGAGTAAAAAAATTTCCTGCTACACCTTTGAGGTTACACTAAATTGTCCCCCTAAATACTCTTCTCCCAGACTTAATATTCCACCTTTGAGATGATTCCTGTCCTGCTATTAAATTCCTTCCTGAATAGGCAAACAGTATCTTGAAAAGCTTAAGCTCTTTCCTTTTATTATTTCATTCAGATGATCATTCTTGCACTCATTCATAGGTTAAAAATTTTTGTTATTTTCTGTTGAAATCTATTACCAATAAACACACTGCTATACTCTGCTAAGTGTAATTTGGGCTCATATTGTGATTTAAGTACATTAGTGTATCATTTTGCTCAATCAAAACCCACGCAATATCAGATAATTTCAAATAAGTAAATTTGGTATTAAACATTTTACATGTGGAATACCTAAAAGAACCCAGACAGTGAGTATTGCACTCTTGACAACCTGTTTCTAATCATTTCCACTGGACTCTTTGAATGCATCTTACCATATTTGATTAGTCATATGATTCCTGCCCCCATCCTTCTTATTACTTACAAACACGCCTAAAGAGACTTAATATCTTGGTCATTTTTGTGCTGAACTACATAAGGTGTTAAGGCAAGGTTGGGTGGGCCTCTGAGTAACCAGGTCTAGTGGAAGGGTTCCTTTCCATGCAGGGGGCTTGGAAATAGATGATCTTTAAGGTCTCTTCCATCCCAAACCATTCTATTATGCTGTGATTTTAATTTTTTTTAATAGGTGCTCCTTCTCTGATCACCCTAGCATCCAGTTACTATTCTTGCTTCAAGTTAACCTGGTTTTGAACATAGCTATTCAGAATCATACAGAATATACTAATTAAGGTCTTCTCTGTGTTTTTTGTAGTTATGATGTTATGCCTTCCTATACTGGAGATGCTTTTTCTTACAGATCTTAGCATTATTTTTTTTCCTAAGTTGCTGTTTTTAATGATTCTATAACTATAAAATATACTCAAATCTCTCTCATTTTCTATAAGCTTCAACTAATGATGTATTTCTTTATAGTACAACTCCTCATTATTATTCCATTACATACTGAATTTTTTTACTAAGAGTTTTATTTCTTTTCCTACTAGGAAGTAGGATCTAATTATTCTTGTAGTATTATCTCATGCTTCACAGCACCACCAATACCTACAGATTATAAGCATGTCCACCATTCAGAATATTACTGAGTTCAACTGTACATATTTCAGAAAATTTCATTTCGTATAAACTCATTAAGAAAATAAAACAAAACAAAATTGTTCATTTATTGGAAACTGGGATCCACTTTGGCTTAGAAATTTGCAAGAGACAGTGGCTTCAGTTCCAATTTTTTAGATGTGTTTACATTAGCCAATAAACACACCCTGGCTTTTATTATGGTTTATGTTATTTTTCATTACTTTGACCGCTGTGAACAATTACAGGATGGAGTTGTCTTCTGAGAGAATTTGTATTGCTACCCATAGTTCACTGGTACAGCATTATTAGTTTGGAAGTTTGAAAAATTCTGGAAACTATTTTATGTGAATAGTACATGCATATGGCCTGGTTGGCTGATAGTCTCATTTTTCATTTATTGCTAGATAAAGGATTCTTAGATACTTACCTAAACAATTATGTTACAAGAGATCTTTCATAGTAATTCTGTGATTTTTTTTTTTTAATTTTTCAAAACCATGTCATTTTTAATCATGTTTTGTCTGTCAACAGTCAAGAGTTATCAATAGGAACAGAACTGCATTACTAAGAAAACTCTGGTTCTTAGAAACTTGAAGTATTTCCTCATGCTCAGAAGTGACAAATGATAGTGTCAGTTTGCGTCAGGCTTAAAGAGATGTTTTTCAGAAAGGATCACCACGTTTATTTAGATATTATGCCCACAGATGAGAACTCGGGGAGGAAATTCAAAACTCAGTAGTTTCTGAAAATATCGGATTTCATATCTGGAAAAAATGGCCTAAGATTCAAGTCTGTCTACATGATTTATAATGATAGTGTTAGTCTATTGTCTAAGCAGTTCAACTTCAAATTCTAGCAGTACTTCTATTATTTTTATTTCACAGTATGCTGCTTAATCTAAGCATTATTTAAAACCACAGCTTTTTTTCTTTTTTTTTACTACAAAATGATTGTTTCAAACCCTTTGAAAAGCAGGTTTTAAATATCATAACTTGGAAGTCATAATGCAGTGAGAATTGAGATTGTTACTTTATCTTTACTCTGTAATACTGTGAGTTTTCTTTCTTTATTTCTCCTTTGAATTTATTTTAAATGGAACATTAGTTCAGTCACTGAGAGTAAGGAATAGCTGCCTGTTAGGAAAGTTAATAGAATTTTCTTGTTTCTTTGCCTTCAAAATCTTATTGTTTAGTGCAGAGAGAATGAAAAAAAGTTTTAATAGTGGACAACATCTTAGTTTATAATTACTGTGCCTTGTAAACAGCACAATGCAAGGTTCATAATCATTCAGACGTCACTGTACTGCTGTATAATGAAATTTAGATTCTGTCAAAGCACTGTTAATGGTGATAAATAACAACACAGGAACTAGGAACTCTGAAGAAGACAGAGTTCACAAATTGTAAACTGCCCTAGAACTTAAGAGTGGCTTTTGACAAATTATAAACACTGGAAAAACCCACAGGGCTGTAGGTCTCAAACCATAGTCTGGAGGATTCAATCCTGGTCGAGATTTAAATTGTTGTTTGTATGCTAAATTGAATTAAGACTGAAAAATATCTTTAAGCTGACACAGAACTATTTCAAACCAAGCCACTTAAAGCATGAGAATGCTATTTAAACAAAGGAAGCTCTTGTAATTTTTTTAAATCTTTTGGAATTTATGAAGTTTTGAAAAATTAGTCTGTCTGTTATTATATTAGGGTAATGCAGCCTTTATTTTAACATGGATTCAGCATTTATTTATGAGCAAAATCACGTTTATGTTGCTTACAAATGAATAACTTTAAGAACAATCTCTTTTTTGTGAGGAAATGTAGGGAGAAAATTGCCACTGGTTGACAATTATGCCCATAGTGAACTCCCATACTGAACTGACCCATTAAACTTTTTATATTAGTATGCTTCTACCATTCCTCCAAGTGACATTACTATGTGACCACAACAGTGCTGCTTCTGCCACAAGGAAAAAAGAAAATCTTATTCTGCTCTTCTTCTACCTTTCCTTTCTTATAGCAGTTTGAAAAATGGTACAGTTTAAAGTAGTAATAGTGTTGTAGCACTATAAGGATATAAAAGTTCACAATACAGTTTCTCCTCACAAACCTTGCTACAGTTTTTTATTGAAACAATTTTTTTTCTGCAGATTGTTTTTCCTGGTAGGTTTCTTGGTCCTTTTCTCATAACATAGAGTATGCTTAGATTTTTTAGCAGAGACTGCAGAGTGGGTAGAAAATCCACTTGCTGCAGAAGCACACTGATAATTTTACTCTGGTCAATATATTTCACTGTACCTAGAAATCCCACCTGTGAGCCAGTCTGGCTTGTTCTTGAAACAATGAACAGGAAGGTTAGCAAAAAATGATATATCTGTGCTTTTTGGACTGGTTCTGACACAAGTTAATTTAGATCAGCACAACAGAAGATCAGTCATTGCTGCTTTAATAACCAGATATTTGCCTTTTTACTTGACACAGTTTAACTATGTCCAGCTGTGGATTTGTAGTTCAGTTTGCACAGCCATTCTAGGCCGAAATCTCCAAAAATGTGTAGCAGTGTTATGTATGAAATGGGAAAGTAGTACATACAAGAAATATATAGGTATAGGCATAAATACATACACATAACTGTATATAAGTATATACTCACAGAAGTATATAATCATATGTAAGTATATAGATAAAGATTTATGTAAGTGTGTCTAAGAAATATTGTGTCTAAGAATATTATGTGTGTCTAAGAAATAGTGAGATAAATAGTAGTTTCAGATTTTGATAGAGAATATGCTCCACATGAAGAAAATACAGGTGAATTTCCACATTTAATATAAATTAATACAGCCATACTAATATATACAAGTATTTATGAATTTTCATTGAGGATGGAAGAGTTTGGAAAGGGGAAATTTTCAGATTAAATGGACACATAACAAAATATTTAGCAGGTAGATTTAACATATTCAAGTCGATGCTTGAACATAACGGCACAAAGAATAGCAAAAGATGCTGCTTGACTCTAGAGACAGAGGAGAAGATTTAGGGGTTTATCTTTCTAACAGGATTTTGAGAGCTTAGCACAGTCTTGCTTTTAGGTCTAACATAGAAGCAGGTTTTTGTACATAGGGATTTGAAAACAAACTTTATTTGATCTCTGTGAGGAGCTTAAAGAAGACTCTAAGACAAAGTAGTGGAGAACTACCACTTACAGAATAAGAAATGCTTGAAGTGTCACCCTAATCACTGGCCAGGAGCTCACTCCAAATTTTAGTCCATTCAGTCACATTAACCCTCCTGGTTTTGTTTGATTTTCTCCCTGTAAGTCCAGTATTGTTCCAAAATGTTAGAAAAACCATGTTGAACCCAGTACTGAGGCTGACAGCATGGTCAGTCCCACAGTGCTTCCACAGCAGATGTGTGGTGGAGATGGAGTAGCCACAAACAGCATCAGGAAAACTGTGATTCCCTGGAGCAGGCGAGCCCTACAATCCATGGATCCATCATTCTGAGTGCTCCCAGGCTGAGGTTCTGGCCACGCTGTGTACCAGACATCTCACTGAAAATGGTACCTGTATGTCCATGCTACCACAACGATGCTCTCTGATGCACGGTGGGAAAAAATTCCAGCTTTGCAAAGCTGAGCCCAGAAACTACTGCCCATTTCTTGTATAGGATGAGAAAAATGGGGAAATTCCTGCTCTCTCCTATTTTCCTCTCTGAAAGCAAAATCTCAATAAAGAAATAATTTGAATTCTCTCCATCTCTCAATATTATTAGCCTAATTTGCTAATCCATTTTCAAACAAATCAGTTTCTTAAAAAGATAATGTGAGTTATTGTTACCAGTTCTTTATCTATCCAACACTGAATTATTGTAATGTTAAGTTAAACCTTTTATCAATATAAGAGATCCTATATTTTATTTTCTCAAACTTAAATGAGATGAAATACCCACCAATTGCTCTTTCTAGTGGAGGGATGCTATTAAAAATAGTTTATTGAAACAAAGTTTGAGTTTAACAAAAGATTACATACTTTGCAGCACATAAATGTGTATGATAGCACACAAATTCTATTTCAGTTATTTGGCTAGAACAGTTATTGTCTTAATTTTAACTAAAAATATATGGATTTATATTCTATGTGTTTCTCTGTAACCAGGGTTATGCAGTGACAGGGTAAAGGAAGCTTCCAATTACCTTTCTCTGTTTAACAAACAGCTTTCTTAATCCACAGTATTTTATTTGAAAATAATACAGCTTTCAAAAGAAAAGCCTCACAGGACTATTCATCTGAGGCAATGACACAGTTTGAATGTAATCTTAAAAGCAATCAGCATCTTTCCTCTTTCTCTGAACAAGATGCAAATGTCTAAAATGTAGGCTGGCTTGACAGAACTCAGACAGCTGTATCAACATATCAATTATATGTTGTGATTTTCCATTTAGTCCAATACAATTCAATAATATTCTTCATTTTTATTTGCTAGTAGCTTCAGAATGAAACTGAAGACATAATTTAACTTATAATAATGTATTTTTTGATGAGTTTATTTCTAAATTAATGGTTATAGGAAAAAAGCATTTGCTATGCACTGAGAATCAGGCTGTTTTTTAAAAGACTTGCCACCTGAGCATGATTGCAACAGTCAGGAAAAAAACATTTAGGAGTTAACCTTATGGTGGCATGATTAAGTAATTTGGAAGCACACGCTCAGGATTAAAATGTATATGAGTCTGTGGTCATATACAGGACTACAGCTTCACTGCTGAAATTGAAATTTTTTTCTGCTCAGGATCGCCCGTTTCTACTCTGATTTTCTAGAAGGTGTATACTGTTACTGGAGCTAGAGGCAGAGTAGAAACCAGTGAAATAAGTAGGCTTCTAAAGAAAGAAAATTTCAAGCAGACATTTCTCAGAGTATTTCAAGTATTTCTGCTCATACTCTTAGATGTGCCCTTCTGAACTTGGGGTCCAGGATGTCACAGCAGTGACATCCCACCACAGTGGTGGCTCTGTGGCCTGGAGGTAACAACCTTTCTCACAAATCTTTCACAGGAGCAGACTAAGTTCATGTAGTTTATTCCCATTAGGTCATGCAAGTATGAAACAAATTTTTCTGAGGCAGATTATGCAAGTAAATCCTTCATAAAAGCCCACCTTTGGAAATATATACAACTAAAAATTCACTGAGTTTTGTTTGTGGTGTGGGCAGAGATGTGGGCTAAATGCACTGTGAAAACTTTGTAAACATGCTACAGATTATTCTATTACATATATTCCTACTATTACTTAGGAATTTAGAATTATTTTATGGACTTTATTGCCTTTGCTTTGCTCATTTTTTAATCAATAATAATTTGGGAGATTGTAGTTTCATATGTGTGCTATAACAACTCTAAGCAAATCCTTCTGTTCTTTGGACTGGTATTTCCACTATCTTAATTACATTTTAATGCTTTCTTTTGTGGGTTTTTTTTGTTTGTTTTTTTTTTTTTTAACATTTCAAAAAACATTTGCAGGACAAGTTCTTTGCAAGGAATAATAGGTTTGAGGTGCTGAATATGCAGCGGGGGATAACAAATAATCTGTGGACCTTTTCACGTTTCTGTAAGCCAGCTGGTTCTCCCTTTTACAAGTGGTTTAAAACTAATTAATCTCAAAAGATACCTTAATAAAAGAGGAGATAAAAAAGCCTTGCATGGCACCTTGACTTTAAACACATCACTACAGTGCCACTTCTCTATTGCCTATGTATATAAAAATGTTGACTAACTGAAGATCTTCACTGTACTTATAGATTAGTACACACCTGTGATTACAGATGCACTTATTTCTGCAGAAGTGAAAATTATTGTTGTTTATTATAGATTTGCTTCTGATGCATGTCTCAACAGTATGAAAATTAATGAAACTGCTGTACATTGCTTCCCTAGATACAGTATATTCATGACTAAAATTTTCTGAAATTTTATAACAGAAAGCAAGAGCTATTGTGGTTTAAAGAAAAAAGAACAAACTTAATTTGTCTTAGCCTAGCTGATCTAGACCAAGGACAAATTAAGTTTGTCCTTTACATGCAACTATGTCTTCTGAAATAAGAACAAAGTTAGTATTTTGAAACATGTAAACCTAATGTACATTTTACTTCCTGAAGCATCCTCAAAAAGGAATTCATAGAAATGTACCATTCATACAAGACAAGGACTTAGAGATGTTCTGTGACCACATCTTTGCAATTTTCTAGTTTTGCCATTAGCATTTTAAGCAATTAAAGGTGAAATTATTGTTCTGTGTACGGTGCTCAGAGTCCCTTCATCCACAAGCGCAGATATGCCCGATAAAGTCATCCCCAGTGAAGTAACCCCTGAAAACTTCACAATGAATGATTTTGTCCTGATGTTACCATGTGAGGTGAGGCCATTATATTTAGATATATTTTGCCCACTTTTGACCACGGGAATGTGAGATGCACAATGATGTGCTCAAGGTTATGCACGAAAACAGGAATAAGCAAATATTGAGTTATTCTAAGTTACTTCCAAAAGTTTTAAGTTTAGATGCATTTGAAAAATCTCACAAGGCATCCTATTTTCAAGCTTAGCTGTTTGAATGCATTGGCAATCTGTTCCTTATCACTGTGAAAAAAAAGTTGGTCCTGTAGCTCAACGATAGCTCATGCCACTCAAGATTTTCAAAATTGTGTTGCAAAGTAGAAGATGTCCCTTTCCATATAATTTCAACTGCTTGCAGAAAATAACAATACTGGTGAGAAAGAAAATAACCTGGAAGCTAAGAACCTGAGGGCTCGCTGGGAAAATGGACAGGTATATTTAAAAATAGCAAGCACCATACATATTTGGGGGTTTATGTTTACAAAAAAAAAAAAAAAGTAGAAAAAATACTGAATGGTTACTGCAAATAAAGAGTGGATTCAAATCTCATATGCTTTAAAGTGAATTTGCATGATGTGGAAATATAAGTGGAAAAGAGAGATAAGAAATCTTCAGTTTTTACTATTGTGCATTTGTTGGCCTTCGATCTCAGATTTAACATTTTCTCCTCTGGGAACAGAAGCAGTCTTACGTGATTTACAATTAAAAGTGCGTAATGCATAATGAATAAAAAAATAGACAAAATTTGATGAAAACTGTTCAGAAATCATCCACCACATGATTACTGTTGGTCCAAGCTCTTCAGTAAAATAATTTGAGTAATAGGCATTTTTTCAAAAACCAGTGTGTCTTTTCTTTTGGTTAGTTAGTAACTGAATAAAGGCTAAATTCTAATAACTTACTAACCCAAGGACCAATATCAGTTTGATCAATTTTAAGAATGCATTCCAGCAATATGTAGTCTTCTACTGTTCAGTAAAGAAGCAAAATTTAATAAAATAAACAAAGTACACATTTTTAATATATCCCAAGACAAAAATGCAAGAAACAGTGTCTAAATCAGTTATATATCTTTCATCTCTATATGCAATAGTGTGTATTGTAGATGTGTACACATTTGTATACATAGTTATGGAAACACATCTATGAAACAAAAAGAAACAGTTTGCATTTCATTCATGCCATTTTTAATGTTCACATCAGAATTTTTGTTCTTGTGTTTCCTGCTCAGTTTATTGTGCTGTGGCTGTCACATGCTAAAAATATATAATTGGATTTTGCTTTTCATGGCTTTGCTATTTCTGTGAGATGAGAAGCATCAAAGGAAGCAGTTCCCAGTTTACTCTTCCTTATCTTCACCTTTTTTTCCCTGCTCTGGAACAATGAAATCTGAATCTCTTCAGAGCCTTTGGGCCAGAACAGAAGGTAATAGTTGGGTCTCCTACTGTTTTTGCTATTAGTTGTCTTCCTGCTGGAAGTCTTTTAAGCTTTTGAAGGCTTGCTCTCAGAGCTCATGAAACTGAGTCCTGAGTATTAATGCCAGCACTGTCCCCGAAATGCTTTTGTTTTTCAAGTCAGCCTCACTGGGAAGAGTGTGCTGACAGAGCTACTGTAAATACCTCTGGTAATCATACCTGTCACCCATCTGGATTTTGGCCAAAACAATAAAACAAATGAGCATAAGTGCTAACAGCAAATATGAAGCATGATTTTTGACTACAGGATGTAAGAGTGAATTTTAAATTTTTTAAAAAAAATGGAGACTACTGCCTGGGAAACCTCTTAACCTCTTCTGGAGTACAGTAAATTTAGAGCTATGTAAAAGGCAAATTTCATGCCTAGACAATTATGAATCCTCAATACCAGAAAACATTCTGAACAACACTGTTAGAATTTTAAATAAAGAGAATGCCAAAAATACCCAAGTAAGAATGGATCCATTGCATAAAATGGGTTTTGAGTTAACTCTAATTAATGATAATTGTAGTATAATTCATTGAGATTGAGGTGATCCTGATAGGAAAATGTGAGGTAGCACACAGAATACAGTCCCTGGATGGCAGTGGGAGCAATCAGGCTTCAGGGGAAGGAGCTGCACATGGTTAGATGTGAAAGGTTAGGCAAGTGTCTTAAAAACTTTGACCCTCACAAATACATTAGGTTTTAGAAGGTATATGTAGAGCTTCAGCAGGAGAAGCTATAGGTTCTTCTGTTGGGGGTCAAGACTGATACAAGTTGAGTGTACTTTTTATGTGTATTGTGTTTTGATGTCAGAAAAGAGGGAAAGATGCTATAATAGCTAAAATAGAGTTGATCACACAGACTTTGTAAGGGTATTCTGAATTTATTTAGAGGGTTTTCTTATCCTTTTGCTTTTCTTTTAGAAGATGGCACTTTGATATGGGGGCATGGGGTTTTTCAATTGAATCACTTGATGTTCTGAAGTATTTTCACCTGAAAGAACCTTGTGGGTCCCTTCAAACTCAGAGTATTCTGTGATTCTGTGGACGAAGCGTAAAACCTTTCAATAATGGGGAAAAGAACCTTCTATTTTACTGTTAGACATGTTCTAAAACTTTAGGTATTTTCTTATGAGAACTTATCAATAACAAGCAATGCAGTAAATAGAGGGCTTTCTCAAGGACCTGCTTTACAAAATTGGGTTTTAATTTCCTGTCCAATGTCAATTTATGTTTTAAAACTTTAAGAACTTCCATAGTAGAGTAGCATTGTGATGATTATTTTTCTCTTTTAAAACAGTGATATTATGGAGGGGAGGAACATAACAGGATGACAACAGGTCAAGAAAGGTTATGGTGAGGGCAACCCTGACATCTTTCTGAAAAAGACAATGTGTCAAGTTATGTATAGCAGGGAGATTTCTATGACATGTGATTAATGTTGCTGCTGTGACCACTGCCTGCTTCTTCAGTTTTCTCATTTACCTTGTATTGCCGGTAAATCACAACTGTCTCTGAGAAAAGTAAACTCTCATTAAACAGAGAAGCAGCTAAAATTCAAACCTTTATTGTTAATAAAATAGTATTTCTAGCAATATCAGATGCTTTGGTCAGATACTCAGCTGCAATAAACAGGATAATAAAAGAAATTAGTCCAAGCACAAAATGGTGAACTATATTCTTTAATCCTCAGAGACCGATCATGCATATTCAGATATGAATGAGCTAATAGGTAGGTAGGAGTAATTTTTTATGTCTGTGTTGTTTTCCATTCCAACAAGATGTTAAAATTTCTGCAGAAGGTGTGAAATAGTCAAAAGTACACAATGGTGGAAACTGAAGGGTATCTGATTTCCACAGTTGAAAACAAGATTAATATTCAGTGGATTTCGAGGATACTCTCTAATACTGCCGTCAAAATTGTGAAAGTCACAGCCGCAGAGTTTTATGAATAGCAACAATTTTACTCCTGTCTCAAGACTTTAGAGTTTTTAACTTTTAAAATCATATTTTAAGTCTGATGATATAGGAAATAGAAATCACTTTAACAGAATGGTGCTTTTTAATATATTCAGAAATCTGCTACTATGGCCAAATTTTTTTTTTTTAATTACCTTGTTCTGTATGTGTTTTCAGTTCTTTAGGATTTTACTCCTCTAACTTGAAACTATTCTGCAATTAATTTTTATGGCACCTATGTCTGAAAAATAGTAATTTCCCATGTCTTCTTAAGATCCAAACATTTGTTTTAAAGCAATGTAGAAATGTTGAGAGGTTCGAAGTTAAGATTTTATGCGTGCGTATCTGCATTTAATTTTATTAACAACTTTGTAAGTTAGTTGTCAATCTGTAACTGTTCTGTTTAGGTCCAGACTGAGTTAATTAGTTTTCTGATGATTGAACTGAACCTTCAGTGTGGCTGCATGATAGACAAAGTTTCTCAGAAAGGAAGTTTATCACTCTTATAATTTACCTAAATCAATACTTTTACAGTAAAAGATGATGACAAGGAAATCCCATGAACACTTGCTAAAAACCACACACAAGTATGAGGTTAATGTCAGGTGAATACAAGACATGACAGACCTGAGGAAGGAATCCCTAGTGTTGTTAGTTTGTTTCCTTCAGGAAAGAATTTTCTAAATTACTTGGTACAACTGTCAGTTAGGAAATGTGTGTTAGGGGAAGAGAAAAAGAAAAGTACAGCATGAAATCTGGTAGGACATGGTATCTGATTTAGAGTGACTTCCAAATAAATCATTGTTTCATGGATACTGGAAAAGAGGGAAGAAATTTGATTAATGGCCTTATAGAAGGATTTGTGTCCTATCATGGGATAAAAAGAAATCAAATTTATTTACATCAAGCTGGAATATGTCAAAGAACAGGAATTCTTGGCTTTTTCAGGCATGAATTTCACTGAATTTAGCCTTTCTATCACTTAAAATAAATTGTTATTGCAATTATTATAGCTTGGGATTGTGAATATATAATGTATTTTGTTTTTTTTAGTGATCATGATGTATACAACTATTACTATATGACTATTTCAACTTTTTTCATTATTGGAGTTAACCTCTAATTAGTGCGCATGTGTTTAAATTGTAATTAATTTTTTAATTTCTTATTACATGCATCACTCAAAATTATATCAGCAAGACCTGCAAATCAATGCAGTTTTGAAGACAACTAGTGTATTTTGACAAAAAGTCTAAATCTAAGCACACCTATTTCAACATTTTCCCCTTTAAACCATTTTTAAAAAAACCCCATTTTTTTAAATCTTGCTTTTCCTTTAGNCAAAATTATATCAGCAAGACCTGCAAATCAATGCAGTTTTGAAGACAACTAGTGTATTTTGACAAAAAGTCTAAATCTAAGCTCACCTATTTCAACATTTTCCCCTTTAAACCATTTAAAAAAAAAACAACCATTTTTTAAATCTTGCTTTTCCTTTAGTTAAATATGCCATTGAAGATCTTCAAATTATATATATTAGATCCAGTCCATATTTCTGTGTAATGTGTACCTCTCTACATGCATGTTCATATGTGATAACGTAATTTTATGCACACACAACTTAGCTGAACAGAATAACAGTTAGCCAAAAAATATTATTTAAGAAGAAGTATTCTGGATGTAAACCACAATAAAATGTTTTTTGAACAAGGAAAGTTAAAAACAGATGTTCTTGCTAGCTTGTTACTGGTAGTTGAGTAGAAATATTTTTAAAAGTTACTGTATGGCTTTGCCAGGATATGAGTAAGAAGAATAGTAGCTAATTGTCCTGCAGGAGAATAGCCTTCTAAGAGTAAATATTGCAAAGGTCATAAAAGTTGTGCAGCTGAAATGCACATCTTTGTATTATTAGAGTTCCTGGGAATGTTTATTGTATCTTTGAAAGTGAAAAGAATGGTTTATATATCAAGTCTAGGAATAAAATCTAAGAAACCTTATATGCAACATGATTCCCTCTTTTTACATGTTTTGCAATTCATAAATTCTCAAGATTATATCATTTTCTTCATCTTAAAAGGGAAAGAGCCTAAAAGTAGGTCATTGACCAGAAACACTTTCTGTCCTGTAGAGAATGAGGGTTGGGGGACAGGTGGATTTTATACAAAGTTAGTCTTAGCAACTTATTAAGTAAAGATAGGAGCAGGTGAATTTTGTAGCAGCCTTATGGACATCATAACTCAGGCTGCTGGAGTTAATTTGATCCTAACAGAGGAACAAAGCTGCCTTCAGGCCATGGGTTGGCAAGATGTGCTGTATGGCTCAGGAGTCTCTCAAAATCCAAGACTACAAAGGGAGCCAAAATGCAATTGTTAAGCTTACCCAGAGCATCTAGGCTTCCATCATCTCACCTAATTGACACATCCTGAAGTTACAGAGGAGGCTAGAGTGCCATCAGATCTGATTTTCACTGTACAACTACAAGCTGTCACAGTTACAGATATCCTGGAAACAGTGAAGCTTAGAAATTGTAATCTTTGTATGTATATGCAGTCTGATCAATGCCACCCTGTGCAAGCACCTTGAATTATCTGTAAATGTAGAGCTTGATCATAGTATACTCATATATTCACAGTGCCTAATTACCTCACTTTCCTCTGATTTTACCAGTGTGACAATGACCGTGGTGTTTAGTTTTATTTAAGAGAATTTTTCTCTATTCAAATTCAAACAAACTTTTGAAAAAGTGAACTTGTGAATTTTCACACTGCATCAGGACCTCAAATAATGAAATAAATAAACTGTGAAGTATTCATATTGCTGTGTCCTGAAATAACTTACTTTACAAAGGGTATTTTGTGGTGCACATTGAAGTGGGCTATTAAGATGGTACCTAGACTTGCAAGTTGCAAGATACTGTCACAGTGTATTTTGGTGATAGATCAAGTGACCCAAACAAAATGTCTTCTTTCTGTTCTCTATTTTAACCTTCCTTCTGTGAATAAAAATGTTTAGAATTACTTGTGTTCAAACTGACATATCAATTTTAAACGCCTACATACCTTATATGGTGGCATATGATTTTTTATATAGTCCTGATAAGAACTGGCCTTTTATCATTTTAGGACTGCTTCTTTTTCCTACAGATACTTTGTCAATATCTCCAAGTCCTCAAAGAAAATGACCGTGAGAAAGAAGCTTCCAGTAGTCAGGACGCTTGTTTCTATTTAAACATTTTGTTTCTTTTGAAGAAATCTTTTTCCTTTCAAAAATAAACCACCTGAAGTAAAACACATTTAGTGTGACAGATGCAGATGTTCATGCATCTATTCCTTTGAGATAGGTTTTACAGAATTAGTTTGGAAACAATGTTGAAAAAGTGCAGCTTAGTTGCTAGAGATATAGAGTAGTAGTGTTCTTGATCTCATTGTGAAGTGAGTATTTTCTATTTTTGAGTCCACTCAGCCTGGAACAAAGAAGTAATCTTGTGGCTGTTGGGGAATGCAAAGCTGGGCAGAATGCAAGTACTGAGCCACCAGCCAAAGTTCTTATTTTCACTCCTGCCCTTACCACATTTCAAGACTTGGTTGATGTCCTGGAAACAGATAACTTTTTTTTTTTTAATCATGGCACTTTTTATTGTTTGATAATAATCTTTGTGAATTCAAAAGCTCTCCACTGAAGTGCTGCCCCACACAGCTGGCTGTTTTCATGGACATAGTGGAATTGTGTGGCTTGTGTGAAGATGAGGGTAGCAGTAATTCTGGAGGTAAATTCAGAGGTAAATTTTGAAATGTTAAGAGTAGCTAGCAAGCAGTGTTTGAAGCAATCTGCAAATCCTCTGTCAAGATTCTGAATTAACTAGTCAAATATTTGACACATGTTGACAAAAACAAATCCCTGTTTACATGTTGTCTACCTTGCTCTAAAGACTTCATAACATTAATTTATTTCTTAGAGCTGTATTTGAGATATGACTGATTTTGAAAGGCTAACTGCTAACAACAGCAGTAAATATCCAAACTACCTGGTTTATCTTGAAGGAAGGGGGAAGAAGCCTGCCTTCAGGAATGGAATTAATTTAGGCTGTCTTATGGAAGACAGTGCTAATGATCTTATCTGTTCATAGCAAAAATAAGTATTAAGAGCCCCATGAAATTTCAACATGGAAAATGCAAAATACAACCTGGTGGGAGGAATTGCTTTTTCCAACAGTACAGTCTGAGAACTGAATGGCTGTGGAGAAATTCTATTGGAAAGGACCCTAGTGCCTTGGCAGAAAGAGGATGGAAATGAACCAGCAGTGTGCCCTAGCAGCATCAGTGGTCAAAGGTATGCTGGGCTGCACTAAAAAGGAACCAGCTACTAAGTGGGGAAAACAATTTTCCCCTATACTTGGCACTCAATAGACTCCATTCAGTGTCCAGGTTTGGTGCTACAAAAATCATTCTACATAGTGTCAGTTAAGAATTTAAGATATCTTTTTGATCTGGGCATGTGAAAGCTCAGAAGTACTGAATTCTAGTAGTCTCCCACCTACAAGATCCTGTGTAAGGGATTAGTGCTTTCTATAAATATACCTCAGTCAGGTTTTGAAAGAAACTATTTTCTTATTCTGTATGCAAAACTAAAAGTAATTGTGTGTATTCACAGTGTAGACAATGCTTGAAATGTCTGTTTTAACAAAAAAAAAAAAAAAAAAAGAGAAGCAAAAAACCCCTGGCCTTGCTTGTTTTCCAGGGAATCATAGTCATCCTACCCAGTTCTAGCCAGTTAAAGAAACTGATCTTTCTCTATGGTTACATCAAATAAAAATGGGAACTTATCTGTAGTGTAAGACTTGATCAGTGAATAACACTGCTTAAAATTAATTCATGGCCCAGTGAAGCTGCTTTGTGTGGGAAAAACCAGTGCTGGAAGCCATGGTTAATAATCCTTTCAGTTCTTGGAAAGGAGGGCAAAGGACATTTTACTTTAATCAGTTATGCACTATCTTGAACTCCCATTGTGAGGGTGAAAGACAGCACGACACGCTTGTCTCCGGACACAGGACGATCTGCAGGAACTGACAGGTGGAAATTTTCCTTTCTTAAACTAGAGAAGTGCAAAGCACAGAACATATTAGGAAGCAAACTACTATACTCCTAAATTTAGGTACAGATTATATATATAAATATATATTATTTCAAATTTTGCTTCTTCTGTAACTGTTTTCTTTTAATGACAAAACGTCACCCGTGAAATCCTAGCGTGCGCATTAAAGGTTTTTCGTTTGTAAATTTGCATTTGAGTACTCTTAGAAACTATTTTCCTTTAGAAGGGGAAGAACATATATTCTGAATTATGCTCTGTGGCTTATTTGTCCCATAATCTTCATTACAACTTGACATACTCTTTCATGTTACAGTAAGTAGGATATGTTCCAGGATGTGCCTACGGATGTGCTTTAAAATTAATTCAAGTTAAGGATTGGAAATAAGAACGAGCTGTAGCCTGCACAAAGTGCTGTGTGGGCAGTGAAAAGAACATGCAATAATCCTGGCGGAACACCCTGAGAACCATCAGTGCCACTTAAGTCTGCAGTAGGGCAGTATTGCACAATTGGTATTCAGTTGCTTAAGACATTAATAAGAGTTTTTTCTTAAATAAGTACTTTGCTAAAAATGAAGTAGCTGCCTCCTTAGATGAAAGGTAACAAATTAGAGAAAATTAAATCCACAGACTGTCTACCAATTTTTGGGTAAATCTGAATGTCTATAGTGTGGGAAAAGGCTGAAATATCCTGAAGTGTTTCACCTATCTTCTGATATTGTCTTCTAATATTTTTAATATGTAATATATCTTGAAAGCTATCACTGCTGTGTTGCCCTTTTTAGTGATTTACACCTTGGATTTTTTAGAAAGATGATGTAAATTCCCATTTCTCTAATAAGGGAATAAATGCAGGGGAGTCACAGACCCCAAACAATATTTCTTAGACTGAGTTTAAATACCCTCAGCTCATAATTTTTATTTCCTTATGAAAAATTTCAATATAATACAATTTTTATATTCCAAGACATCTTTAGTCAATTTAATTCAGCTGGGTCTGTATGGTGTTTGAAATTCTGCTGTTCTAGACAGTTTCTTTGCATCTTAAAGGAAAATCATGTCTATATGGCAAGTCAATTGACTGTCAGAATGACTTCTAATTTTACATCTGAGAGAAGATGTACTTATTGCTCCTTAACTATAAGAAGATTTCTGGGTACCAATTTTATGCTTTTTGTCAAACATTTCATTCTCTTTTCTTTCCACAGAAGATTAAATGCAATTGCCAGGCTTTTAGTTTCAGGAAATTGACTGAAAAGATAACACACAGTCATTTGTTGCTCCAGATGTTTGCTTTCTTCCCTGTACAGATGTTTGATATGAACCTATGCTATGACTTATTTTTGGACTTTGACTCTTCAGTAGTTACATAACTTGGCTCAGTTCAGTCTCTGTAATCTGATGAATAAGTATGAAAACCAATTTTCATTCACCTTGTATGAACTTTTCCAGAAATTGCTGATTTCCCTGGAAGTGTTTGGATGCACCTTTATTAAAAGTACACAAATTTAGGCACCTATTTAAGAAAATAGAACCTTTTTTAACATTCGTACTGCTTTTCAGATGTTAAAATTATGGTTGTAACCTAAGTAATCTATTTCACAATTTAAGATCTCTATGCAGAGTTAATAGTGCTAAAGAACTTCTTTAGTGGCATATATGAAAAAAAATATTTTGAAACACTTTGAGGCTTTAATTAGCTATTTTAACTGTTCATTCTAATAACTGTAACTTGTTCTGATTTTTCATTTTCTGTGTGTTTATTTTGGAATGCCCCTGCCTTGCTATCCTTATCTTACCAGTTTTCTTCAACTTTGTGACTAAATTCTATGACACTTGTCCCATTATTGGATTTTGGTGACTATACATTCCAGCAGTGAAATACACAGAATGCAAACATTAATCTGTTCCAAGAATAAATTATTTTCTCCCTTGAATCCATACCTGGATGAATAGCCAGTACTTCAAGGGAACCAGGTCCTCTGAATACTTCCTACAATGAATGGACCCCATAACTTAGGCCAAAGTAAAATGGCACAACTCTTAAATCAACTGTAGTTCACTTTGTTATGCTGTTGACTGCCAAACATATACATACACCTAAAGAGATATACACACACATTCCAGAAAAAGGTTAGGTTTCTTGCCTGAGGTCTTGTGTACCTCATTAGCAGATTACAGCAGATTTCTGACACGTGGATTTTAAATCCTAAAGCCAAAAAGACGTGAATAAACTTCTAGAGTCAGGACTGTGACAATGGTCAGAATAATTTCTCTGATTGTAAACTCACTTGCTGGGGAAAAGAAAAAAATCTGTGACACATCTGTCTCTCACTTGGAAGAAATTATTTTTTGAGATGGTGCAGTTTAGGATTTAAGAAGAGTAAAGTAATTCTGACATGATAAAACAGCATAAAGCTGCTCTGTTTGCAATCTGTATTTTAGAAATATTATGAATGTGCAAAAAATATATTTTTTTTAAATTCAGAATTTAGAGCAAAGAAAACAATATTTTTACTAAGAAGTAGTAGTTCCAGTTCATCTGTCATAATCCTAAAGAATCTTATGGCTACTTAAGCATTATGTTTGCTGTACAAATGAGAGAAAGAGAGAAAATAAGAATAATAATTTAAAAATCACTTTTCCAGATTCTTCTATCAAAAAATGGAGTTTTCAAGTTTTTCCCCTTGCTTCCTGTTCCTATCTGTGTGGTAAACATATAAAAGAACNAAAAAAAAAAAAAAAAAAAAAAAAAAAAAAAAACAAAACCAAAAAACCTCATAATCATCCTGTGGAATAGAAGTTCAATTAACTATTTGTAATAACTGAATGACTTCCAGCATTTTGCTAGAAAATGTCTAGCTCTTGAAGCATTTTCACACAGCTTCCTTCTGTACAGTATGTGCACACACTCACACACACAGAATAACATTTAATGTTTTTCATTAGAACAAGCCAAGCATATATTTGTGACACAAGCAGAAGAAAAACACAGTGGACTGTGAAGCACTTCTCTGACAAAAGGTTGCTCATTTCAATGGAGCAGGTGACAATCCTTTAAACATATCCTATCACGGTTGCAGAAGCCACATCAGAGGATCTAAACATTAACATAAGAGGAGTAATGATGTGAGACTTTATCTTGTTGCCATGGAAAAGCATATGTCTCTATTGGAGCAATTCACCTAATTTTAAAATATAATTTAATTGTAGTATTTTCTCTCCTCTAGTTATTTTTAACATTTCAGGTTACTCTGTGAACTAAATAATTTAAGATGTTGAGAATACAAATTGAAATCCATAAGATTGTTATAGTTTTCCTTAGTACATCTTCAAAAGTGATTCAGAGAACTATTTTTATCTTGCTTCCTGAAGTAAGTGGTGGCAGGTTTATCAGGGCTCCTTAATCAAGGATCAGTAGAGGAAGAAGATTCCTGAAAGTGAAAAAGCCCCAAGGTCCACTAATACGATGTTACTGTTGCTTCATTCCTGGCTTTGTTTGTATGAAATGTTCATTTGTGCTTTTCATAATCCAAGGTAATGCGAGCTGTTTAAATACTTTAGCCATTTAATACAAATAGTCCACTGAAATTAAATGCAACTGGATTCTGAACATCTTACCAAATGTAAATACAGATTATAGCTCCTACCTTAGGGTCTAAGGTCTAAGCAAGACTATTAGACATCTACTGGGAGAAGTATACTTTTTCTTTAGAAGATTTGATTTCTCTTTGGTCTTTTTTTTTTTTTTTTTTTTTTTTTTTTTTTTTTTTTTTTGGCTCTTTGCTGATACTGAAAACTGAAGAACATTTGTACAAAGTACCAAAATGCTGAAGGTGGTTTGCTGATAATTTAGGGTTGTACCTAAAGGGGTTTTATGAGGTTTTATTATAAACAAACAATTGTTTATAATTCTCACATTATCACAGAATAGGTCAAGTTGGATGGGACCACAGTGGTCATTTTGTCCAACTTCTCTACATGAGCAGGGTCATCCTAGAGCACACGGTACAGGATTGCATCCAGATGGTTCTTGAATATCTGCCCTTGAGGCAGATTCTGCAGCCCTTCTGGACAATCTGTTCCAGTGCTTGGTTACCTGCACAGTGAAGAATTTCTTCATCAGATTCAAGTGGAACTTCTGTGCATCTCTTTCTGCCCATTGCCTCTTGCTCTTTGGGTTGGCACCACTGAGAAGGGCCTCTTGCCACTGCTCCTTCAGATACCTGTAGACACTGATGAAGTCCCCTCTCAGTCATCTCCCCTTGAGGCTGAACAGGCCCAGTTGTCCCAGCCTCTCCTTGTTGTCCCATCTCCAGATGTCCCAACATCTCCTTGAGATGTTCCAGTCCCCCCATCATCTTTCTTGCCCCCACTGGACTCATTACAGGGGCTTTATGTCTCTCTTGTACTGAGGAAACCAGAACTGGATGCAGCAGTCCAGACGTGGCCTCACCAGGGCTGAGCAGGGGGGCAGGATAACCTCCCTTGAGCTGTTGGCCACACTCTTCCCAATGCTCCCCAGGATACCATTGGCTTTCTGGGCCACAAGGGTATAGTGCAGGCTCAAGGGAAGCTTGCTGCCCACCAAGAACCCCAAGTCCTTTTCTGCAGTGTACTTTCCACCAGGTCAAAGTTATATTTATGGTATTCCATGTTTTAACTGGGTGATAGACAGAAATACATGTACAGGCATAAACCTTTTCTTTGTTAGTGACTTTTGTTTCAGTTTTGGCTTTAGTATTTCTCTCAGTTTAGAGAAATTAATATTAACAGACTTGTATTTTTTAGGACACTGTTAAGATAAAGATATAGTCTAAAAAAGGAAAGAATGTATACAGATACTAGTGTATTTTAACTTCATACTAAACTCAAAAGTATTTTAGCTAGCAATTTCACGAGCATGAGCCTAAAATTATTTATCCTTCTTTTGTCTCATGCACAGCTCACTACATGATTGTGTGCTGCTCTGTTACATATAACCTTGTTAATGTTTGCTTTGAATAAACTTGCTCAAAGTAGCTCTGGTCACTTTGATATGCTACCATTTACTGATCCTGGGGCAACTTATCCAAACTAAAGCCTAGCAGTTTTGTGTACATGTCATCTGTGATTCAAAGGAACACTGACACATTCCAGGGAGAAAGAAAGTTCTTTGTCATCCAGTTAAATTTTGGTGCTTCTCTATATTTCAAGATATTGCACAGATATTGAATTAGTGGTACTAATTTTCAGTTGCACTCTTAGCCTGCTTTCAGTGAGAGAGAAAAGCTACGTAGATGCTGTCATTTTCTCAACTTATCTATATTTTGTAATACTTCTTCAACTATGGGAAAGCAAAAGAAGGCAGAAGTGCTTGTATTTTACCTTTAGACACCTCTCTCTGATATATTTCAAGCTTTTCGTGTGACCTACTTCAAGATTTTTGTTTTCCTGGAGACTGATGTGAGCAGGACTGTATTTGTAGCTTTGAGACAGAGATTCTAAATCTCTGCATTTATAAGAAACCCAGAGATATCCATATAAATTACCAATCTAAATGATACCTTTATCAGCTTTCTTTGAGGTACCTAAAAAAAAAAAATCCAACAACAACAAATCTCAACAAAACCCACACACAAACAAAACTTTCTGAATTTATCTTGCTTATTCAATTGGCAGATCCACAGTAAAAATCTGATTTCATATAATGCTTTGAACATTCTTTTAAAAGTAGTTGTCATGCCTTATGACATGAGACATCATCTTGGTATTCTGGGTATTTTAATTCAAACACATTTCTTTCACTACCAGCCTTGATTACAGCCAGCTACTTAAGGCTTTGCTTGAATAAAAATGGGGTATATTGCATACATGATTAAAACTAGACTTGAGCAGGACCTCAAAGGATGTTTTGTGGGAGGTAAAAAAGATAAAATTACATCAAAGTACAGTTGTATGAATGATGGCTGACAGCAAATCTTACTGAAGTTGTTGCTGTCCCCAGTTGTTCGTTGCTGTTGGAAGTTAGGTTTTCAACGATATAAATGAGGAACTGCTTTGGTTTCCATTCTGGCTTCTGACTGTCTTGGACTGTTGTGAAGCCAGTTAATACAGAGTTATGAAATAGCTTGTACAAAAATGTCTTTGAGTACTGGAATTTTGCATATTGTAGAGCTTCTAAAAGAACTAACAAGGCTTAGCCCATCAGGTAGTACAGAAAACACTGTCATACAAAAACTGAAAAGTTGATCAGTCCTCTGTTCCAGCAGGCATAACAAGAACCACTTCTGAAAGAGCTTACAATGGGCATTATCAAGCTCTCTCTGAGAAGACTGAGCCACTGAGGCACTTAAGAGAAAATCTTAGCCACTGTAAAAAAACCTCACCTCCTTTGTTCTGCACCTGTTGTAACAGTATGATTAAAGTCTTGTTTGACAACTTTTTTTAAAGTTAAGTTGTATAGCACTGCATCCCCATTTTCATGCAAGGCAATATCTTAAACAATTTATTAAAAGAAAAAGAAGAGGGGGAAGGGAGAGACATCTTTAATACTATAGGTTTTTAACTTATTTATCCAGGTGAAGTCTGGTGACAGTTATTCTGTCAGGCAGCCTCTTTGTAAGTTAAATTACCTGATAAAGGTCATTATATGTCAATTAGTTGGGTTAATCTTTCAGACTGGTATAGATACAGCCATGGAAGACATTGCTTATTGATCCTTTTTTGGAAAGGTCTGAGTGAAAACATTCAGTTTCTCAAAGTCATATAACAAACTGTGCAAGGTTACTCTGGTAAATAGACGCACATCATCTGTAGAATTGTCAGATAAATTTCTGCTGTTCTTAGTATTTGATTTTCTGGGTTTTTTTAAAGAGAAAGGCTGCTACAGAGATCTGGATTCTTCCCTTCCTTTTGTACAGCTCCTGATGCAGAGATTTTTGAAGGATGTTATTGTGTCCCTCTGTCCATGAAATCCCTTTGGCAGCAACATGAGCAATTCAGCTGCAAATGAAGTCAACAGAAACTGTCAAGGAAATGTCTACTTTGATAATAGTCAATTATTATTCTGGTATTAGAAAGCATACTAGTCTCAGTTTGGGCATCCAAAATGGACTATATTTGTTTTTTCTGTCCCAATGACACAATTTAATGTTTGGTTGGATGGGGTTTTTTTTTGTTGTGTTTGTTTGGTATTTTTTTTGTTTGTTTGTTTGTTTGGTTTGGTTTTGGTGTGTTTTTTTGTTAGTTTGTTTTTTGGTTTTTTGGGGGTTCTTTTTGGTGGTACTTAGTGATTTACTGTATGGAAATGCTGATAAACCAAGCCATTTATTAAATTGAAATTCACAGATATTATACAAAGCTATATATCCTGCAATAAACAATGGAAAATTAAATACTGAAATTAAATGAGTGCTGATACTTCTAAGACTAGTTACATGTAAGTACAGTGGGAAACAGAACATTGTAACAGATGGGGGTAGGAAAGCATGCCAAGTTAACCTAATCTTAATTCTGGTATTTTCTAAGTGATGAATAAATCTAGAGAAAGCAATATGAGCATGCATCTAATCAGAAAAATCTATATAATTTGCTTGTACTAGTGCACTTTTTTTCCCCACAATTTTATGCTCTACAACATTTTAGGTTAAATTAGTTTCTCTATTTATTGTTTACCCATTCTAAGATAAAAGACCAGTATGCAGGACTTCAAATGTTCATTTTGTTTCCCATATGGTGAATGTCTTTAACTTCCCATATAAGGCACTTGTACATATACTGACATAAATTTCTGTGTTGTTTGAAAAACTCATTATTGCTCTGAATACTTCTGGATGTTGATACATTTTTCAGATGCATGTTTCTTCTAATTTCCTGAATATTTTTTGCAATTTCATTCCAAAGAATTGCTTTTGTAAATATAGCAGACTGTATTTTGCTATAAACATGCTTATTATAGCTATATTATATTTACAAGATTAACATAAAATCCTAATTCATTTTCCTCTTTGACCTAACAATGCTGTATTTTGAGAAATGCTAAACTCTCTTGCTAGGTTAGTAGAGCTACAAACAAAAGAAGGAATGGAATTGCTGGCCAATTAAATACAGAACATAAAGAGCCAAAGTAGAGTAATTCAGGACTTTTTAATAAATGAGTCATTTAAAATTGCAATATCTCATTTTCTTGACAAATACTCTAATGTGAAGAGAAAATGCCTAAATATCAATCCTTTCTTGTGACATATAGTGAGAGATGGGGAAAAGATATTAATCTTCTTATTATAGGTTTAATAGAGGTCTTTCCATTTTTATTACCTTGTATTCTCAGCCCTCTGAATTTACACAGACTTTGTCCATGTCCATTTAGTTTGTATGAAGAAGGGGCTTAGTATTTTTAGTGTGTCCATACACCTATTTTTCCTCTTAGTAAGGCCCTTTACTGGGAGTTAAAATTAAGCTATCCTTCAGATACACAACTACTGTACAATTCCTTAATCCCCAGTGTTCATGAGTCTCTTTTCCCTTAAATTTAGAATATAATAGATTGCAGCAGGAACAGATTCTCAGAAAAATTTGCATCTGTCTTTCCAGATTATTTCCCAGGAAGGTGGAATCACTCCCCACGAACTGGTGGGTGTCACAGTTCTCAAAGTAGAAACAACTTGTATCTGCTTCTACAGATTTTCGGCTTATTTAGTGGCACCAAATGTAGCCACAGATGTAAGAATTTCTTGGATTAAATTAATATATTATTCTTTGAACCATCCTGGTACTTCCAAGAATATGACAGATTCAACAGAAGAAAAGTAATCTAGAAAAGGACAGTCAGTCACTGGTGCACAGGTGTCACATTTTCTGATCATATCAGATACTAACCATAAATATTAAAATATGTGGAATAGGTTATTACCAAGAGCACTTTTCTGTAGTGAATTGTTAAATTATCTTCTGTACAACATTGAATAGCTTTACATCTCTCCTGAACTCTCACCTGCTTCCCTAGAGAAACAAGTTTCTTCATGTGTCTCTTTAACTGTCAAAACTCTTGGGCCATTTCTGCCAAATCACAAAGAAAAATAGCAGTCTTTAGATGTTGAACATAAAAATACATAAAAATTGAAGTTTCTATGACAGTTGCAGCCAGTGAGGTAGGAGAAATAATTTATTACAAGTAAAACAGTTGCATGGTCAAACTTAAGAATGTGTCCATCATAGAAAAAAGCCACTGGTAATCCCAAAACTCACAGAATTACAGTTTCTGTACATCCAGGAAGAGGATGCTAAGGTTATATGATGACTTGATCAGACCATCTCCAACAGATCACTGCCATAACTTCAAAGCTGCTGTTTTAAAGAATTGTTTTGATGAGGACTTCTGTAATGGTGTTAGTTGGGAATACTCCCTCACTTTTTCCTCTAAAAGAGATGCCTTTGAAATTGCTGTATCTTGAAAATTATCTCCCATTCGGGAATCTTGTCACTCATAAAGCAGGCTTAACTGCTCTTAAGTCCTCTATCTGCTATGTCCTTCAAAAAAAAAAATATATTCTCATATCACTAAGGCTGTTTTTAATACGCTAATATAAAACCTTTCTCCTTTATATTAGAAGAGGATAACACAGTTGATGATGCCAGATCCAAGCATGTTGTTTTGAAGTGCTCTTGGGAACACTTCTCTGTCACCCTGGAGCTATGATAATGGTACTGTTAAACTTTCCAAATTTGTCCTTCATTCACTGAGAAACATCTGCATTTCTCTTCCCTTTGATGAACAGTCATTTCTTGGAGTTCTCTGCTGAGTGTAAGAATGGCTGCCTTGGGAACTATCAAGCATTAAGTCTAACCTGTTTATTTCTAGAAACTGCATAACATGCTCCATCAATCTCTCTGTGCTTGCCTCCCCTACAAGTAGCTTATAACTGGTTCAAATAGGACAACCAGAAATGACCTGTCTCAATGGATTTTTCAAGCTTGAAATTGCACTTGTGCTCCTTTTAGAATTTCCAGATCCACCTGATTAGGAGTAAGAAAATGTTTTTTATTTAGATTAACTGTGAAAGATGGAGGTGGGATCTGTTCCATATTGTCTCACTTGACTACATAAGGATTTATTTACCTGCATCATATTTCTAACTTAGTCTTTTAGTAGGGTCAGTTTCAGCAGATGTAGAAATTTGCATGCAACTAATATAAAAAATTTCTGCATGGAAGCCCTCAGTAAGTAACTTCAGCCTCGCTGTCCAAGTAATTTTTACCTCTCATGCTCTTTTTTTATCATATTGTTGGGTTTTTGGTGATGTCACATGGGTTTTTTGGGGTTTTGTTGTTCTTGGTTGGTTGTGGGTCTCGATTTTTTTGGGGGGAGGGTTGTTTGTTGGGGTTTTTTTTGTTTGTTTTGTTTTGTTGTTGATGGAGATGTATGTTTTACTGAAGAGCAACAAATCTAATCCAGAAGTGACATTNTTTTTTTGGGGGGAGGGTTGTTTGTTGGGGTTTATTTGTTTGTTTTGTTTTGGTGTTGATGGAGATGCATGTTTTACTGAAAGCAACAAATCTAATCCAGAAGTGACATTCTCTGTGTGATGGAGAAATACCTTGTAGGGAAGTTTGCTCTCATTTTTAAAAAGTTGACACCTCCAAAAATAATTGCCTAAAAAAATAAAAGAACCAATTAAAATTCAATAACACAGCAGTAAGTTTCCTGGGTGGTGGTGGGGGGATTGCTTTCAACCCTTCCAAATAAGGGGACTTGGGAGGTAATTATATTTAAGTCCTTTATGCATGTGTACTTATTGCAATAATACAAATACTGTAATATTACAGTCCCTTCTGCTTCATTGTGTAATGATGGGATGCCAAATAATAAATCTTGAAAAGATTAGTTTTCTTCCAGAAATTGGATTACCCATAATTCTTGGGTATAGGAATACATAGGCTGAAATACAAGTTTTAATTAATGACTCAACTTTTTTTTTTCTCCTGGGACCTGGTATTCAGGATCAGCTCTACTTACCTGACTGCTGCCAGCAGGCCTACCCGGAAATACAAGGCAATACTGAAAAAACTAGACAAAATACTCCATGGATACTTAGTTTTAAATAATTTACTTAGTAAATTAGTTTTTTTCTTGCAAATGTTTCTTTTCTTTGCAATAATGTAGACTATTTGGTCACGTAGATGATCATATTGAGTGCATATGTTTGAGCCAGTACAGAGAACTAAACGATATTTTTATTTTCTGAATTAATTGACAATAGTAATTCATAGAAAACACATCTTGACATCCTAGAGATCAGTATTAGCTTTTAGCCTGAGTAAGATATTTCAAATTAATGGCACTGGAAACCTCTCTAGAAACACACATGGATTCGACAGATAAGATTTGGGCCATAGTAGAGCTAAATAATTCTTTGTACAGCAAAGCTATAGAAGAAACCTGAACACCAGTGGAAAGATGCAGAAACTTAAACTAAGGCAGACAAAGGAAAATGAGAAAATGTTATAGTCAAAAAATTTGTACTAAGAAAAAAAAGACTAATTTCTACTGACACTTGTGTGATACAAACCTTCTTAAAAGAAAGTAAAGTAGAAGGGCCACTGGATGTCAAATGCTGAGGTGACTCAGAAATAAAACTTTTCTAAAGGGTTCAAATTTTAAGGCAATCAGATAGACTATACTGAAGTAAATTTTGAGCAATAAAATGTATTTACATTGTATTTACATACAAAATATATACATTAAAGTGCTGTCCCTGGTGATGCCATGTCTGTGGTTCTGCCACTTAATTTACACAGTATAGCTCGACGTTAGTAATGCTGTATGCTAGTTACACAAAAGGAATTCCATTACAGAAAGGTTTTAATGTTGGAGGGACTTGTGTGATCTGCTCATGACTCATGTTAGGTTTTGCTAGAGCTCAATTGATCCACCTCTTCTGAGAGAATCAAAAAGCTCTTCCTGAGAAGAATGAAGGTGAAAAATTACTATGAAGAATAGCTAAAAAAACCAAAATGAACAAACCGAACGAACAGAAACCCAATGGAACAACAAAAAAAACCCCCACCACTAAGGGACTATGAGATTGAAAGTGTAAGCAAGAATGCCAGTGGAAAACACAGAGTGAAACACTCTTGGCAGCATACATTGCTTCCTGTAAGTAGCCAATGAAGGACGAAATACAAGAAAAGTTTTTTCCAAAGATATGACAAGCCAAATGACTGTAACTAATCCTTCCTCCTACCCGCACACCATCTTCTTCCCATAGTGCTCCAGACATTTGGACTGGACAGGATCAGGATGAATCTGGCAAGGGAATTCTGTGACTTTGGTAGCGCACCGAGAGAGGAGTAAAATACAGGGTAAGTGTACACACATACATGCAATACAGAATATGTGGTTTTTTCCATATCATGGAAGTTCCCTTCACCACGAAAATGAATAGCAGCTTTCCAGGAATTGGACCCAGGCAGTGACAATGTCCAGACTGAGTCTGTCCTGGAGTGTAGTTGTACACACTGCTAGTGCCAGCTGTGTGAGTGGGCTCTAAGAGGAGAGCTTCCCAGAGCTCTTGGGTGGCATCGTTCCACTCAGCTGACCTTGTCTCATCTTGGACTTCATCTGCCAGCCTTTCTGTGTGGGAGCAGCAATGGGCTAAGGTCAGCCTATAGTGATAGTGACGAGAAAATCTTCTGAAGGAAGGAAGTTCTGGGCCTGCATGTTACATCTGCCACTTCAGAAAAGGCCTGACTAGTATTGTACATGTTATTGCCAGAGTTCCAATTTGGAAGTGAGATGAATCACTCAGCAGTGATGCTGAGACCTCTGCTCCTTTTCATGGAAAAATAGCCTCAAGAGAAAATGCACCCACTATTCCCACTCAAATAATCACCTGTTAAAATAATAGCTGGTATAAAACTAAAAGAATAAATGTGACACATCCACCTGAGTCCTGGCTAGCTTTTCCCCACGAGGTGTTTGAGACACAGGCAGCGTGCCAGGTGTGGGGACTGGCTGGAGGCGAAAACGCTGCCAGCCAGTCCTTCCGTGGGTTCCACAGGAACAACAACTGCAGACAATGCCCAAAGGAGGGTGAAAGAGGCGAGGAGGCTGTCGGTATGAAGTTCCAGATGGGGTTTATTGGAGAATCTGGGGAGGAAGAGAGGTCCTGGCTGGAGGGTTCAGCGACTGAACAACCCCAAACACCTCTGCACGGGTTTAAAAGGAGGGTGGAATCAGGGGGTGGCTACATTCCTTTAATTAATAGGGTAACTCTGGGGGAGGAGAGAGGGGAGGGGTTTACAATGTGGGGTCCAATGGGGAACAAAGGGGAGGAGGAAGGGGTAGGTACCCCAATAGGGTACCAAAGAACACAGAACTTTCTAGAAAAAGGGGAGGGGTTACAAGTGACAGGCAGGCTGGGGAGGGGAGCGCTGCAATGATTGAAGTGGAACATTCGGGAAAATGGGATGGGGTTTACAATGATGGACAGGGAAAATGGGGTGGGTACATTCAATGGGGAACAAACTATTACAACTTGGGGGGAAATAAAGAAGACAACACAGCATAAATGCAATTAAAAAAAATATCTCCAGACCCATTTTTCAACATGGAACAACATGATCGTAGTTTCGTGGAGTCTCTCCAGAAAAACACTCTGTAGGAGAAGCCTTTGCACTCCTTTGAGGAAGAGATGATGGGCAAGAGTCACTGAGAGATGAGATGGAGTGTGGATGGCCAGAGTTTGTCACTGATCTGTACTCCTTGGTGTCTCACAGAGACACAACATGAGCAAAAACATCCCTTGCTAAGATCCCCTTCTGCACTGGTGCTAGACATCAACCTTGGCTCACTGGCCATGGCTTTGGAATGGCTCTATTTTTTTACTATCTTCCCATTTTACATCATCCCTTCCCTAACACAACATTGTGGATGCTGAAAGAGCACCAAAGGATTTTAGAGGATACCTGTTTTCCTCTTTCCTTTAGTATCTGATCCTAGAGCCATTGTTTACAAATTCTTTTTGAAGTTGCTGGTAACATCTGCCTCTGCAGCTTCCTGCAGCAACACTTTCCAGAATTTCACTACTTACTGTGTAAAGAAACAAAAGAAACACTTACGCCTTTTAGATTCATTGCTTCATAACTTTTTAAAAATATACTGGCTTTTAAAAAACAAATACATTGTAATGCATTTTAAATTCATCTCACTTTTGGAAAACTTGAGAAAGATTAAGTGGATTATTGTGTTATCAATCAAATTATTAGTTACCGTTGTCATAGTTTTCAGGAATATTATTTGGTTTATAAATCAGCATTCTGATTTTCTATGAGGATCCTACAAAAACAACCTACCATTTCCACTAGGTTCCTATTTGAAGGAAATTTAATAGAATATAAAAAGTAATTATTGAATAATAAGTTAATAAATCCTGGCATATCTGTTAGAAGGCTGTCCATGGCTACTTTACCCTGGCACAGTAATGCCACAGCCTCTCTTCCAGTGAAGTGTTTCAGTAACATGTTTTATACGTGAAGTAATTTGTTCAAAATTACTGTAATGACAGCAGGAAATACATAAAATGTTCATGTTACAAATTGTTCTTCAATATATAGATAGAATTCCAAGCATCTAGGGTGAAAAAATACAGTACATGGGCTTGGATTTTTAAATATCTGAAAGACGAACTTTTTAAAAATCTTTTAAGCCAGGTCAAGCATGCAGCCAATGTTAAAAAATAAGGGCCAGAAAAATTATTTCCAACACATGAATCAGTTTAATGCAATATAATTTATGTTATAATTTTAAAAAAGCATCTTGACAAATATCACTCATAGGTTTGACCCCTTACACACTCTACTGACATAATAACCAAGACAAAACATCCTTATCAGTACAATGGCTGAAATACTAATTTACAGTATTGTATTTTAGGATGTTCTGGTTCATTTGGTCTTATAATTGTATGTTGAAAGAGTTGTACTGACTCACAGAAGAATGGTACTAATCACTACAGAGAAGTTCAGTTGCCTCAGAGTAGAAACCAACGATTTTTTCCCCCCTCTGGGACCAGAGAGCCACAGTTTCAAAGAAATAGAAAGCTACCCTTCTTAAATATTTTTCTGCAAACTTCAGCAATATTGTGTAGGTTGTGTAGTTTGCCAAGTTAGGCTCTTAAGCAATTTATATTGTTGGGGTTCTTTTATTCTAAGTTTGGTTTGGGGGGGTTGTTCCCAAAAAACTCTGACATGGCTGAATATATGTATGGTGAAATCATTAAGAGAATGTTCATTACTTTAAGTGGAGGAAAGAGTTTAGTTCAACTCTTAATCCAGTGTTTCGATACATTTCAAGAACAAGGTGGAAAAGAACAAGAAGCAGTGAAAAAATGAAAAAAAAAGAAACAATTCCCTTTACGGAAACCATGGCTACCAATTTTTAAATTCAATAGAGGTTATACTGACCTCTTACTGTGAATAAAAAATACCTGCTAAAGAAACATGAAAGTTAACTAACCACAGACAAGCAGAAGCAGACCGTTAAAGAACTCCACAGAGCAAATAATGGAAAGGAAATTCTGAATCACTGCAGGTGAACTACTGATATTCCTGTTATGGAGTGAAAATATCGATGGACAGAGGTTCTAAGACTCAATTCAAATTACACTTTCCTGAATTCAGGAGCTTTTTAACATAGAATAAGTAATCTGTTGTCTGTCTGACTTGGTCGTGTTATATACACAAATGAAATAAAACTATCTAATTACTTTCTACAGGGTTTCAAAACTTTCTGTAAAAGTACCTATAGCAATTAATGTCAGAGAACATTTAACTACCTTAGAAACAAAACGTTTACCCTCATGCTGACTCATGATGCTGTAATGCTTGAACAGAAATCAGCTGCTTGCAGCAAGCACTAAGCGCAAATAATTCATTTAGGTATCACAGATCCTTACAGTCACCTGCTAAGACAAGCACGAGGCATTAAATTTTTGCAGTCTTTTACAGCTGATGACTTTTTAATTTTTTTCCTTTAAAGTGTTTGAATTGAGAGATTACATCAAGTTAAAATACACCTGAAGAAAAAGAAACATATAGAGAGAAAAAAAGAGAAGATGCCAATGTTAAAATGTTGATACAGTTGTGTATTGACATTTTAAGAAATCAGTTTTTCTGTTCTGTAGCAGTTCCCTGAAATAAGACATAATCCTGAATAATTCTAACAGCTAGCTCTATTGTTATTATGTGAACAGCACCTTTTTAAAATCATAGATAAGTATGATTTCCTGACCTGCTGAATTCAGATCTAGTAGGTTTTTGAGTTAGTAAAAGGATGTTAACAAGGAATTGTCATGTCCAAGTGTCTTTTTAAAAGGATTTTGTTAAGACTATATGCTATGCCTGTTCTGATGTTCATGTAGATTTTGTCAGGCTTTAGTTAAAAAAAGATTGGGAGCTTGCTGTGCCTTTAGGGGTTCCAAAACAAAACCAGAATAAAGCAAAAGAGGGCTACTAGCTTGTGATAATCTCGAAATTGTCACAGTTATACCTTCATTCCTACAAAAGGCCCTTAGCTGAAAACGTGTTTAAGAGGGAAAGAAGACATAAACAGCCCAACCAGAAGGGCGTGAAAAACTGATTTAAAGTATCCTGCTCATCTGCCATTTTGTAGCCCATGGCAGTATGAGATCCATTATCATCCCCTGAGGGAGTCCATTCCTGATCAGCTGCTAGTTTGACTTTGAGCCATTAACCATCACCCCCTGAGCTTGACAATTTAGCCAGACACCCACCCATCTCTGCTCCATCTGGCCAGATCTTACCAGCTCATCTGTGAGAAGGCTGTCATGGGACACTGTGTCAAAAGTCTTGCTAAAATCAAGGAAAAAGGCAACCTCTGTTCCTAGAAAACAATTTTTATAGACAGCAAGCAGATTGGTGAAATGGGACTTACCCTTGACAAATTGATGTTGGCTTTTTCCACTGACTTTCTTGTCCTTCACATCCTTCCACAAGTACCTGTTCTTGTTCTTTGTTTTAGATTTCAGGGTGTAAATTGCTTTTCTAGATGTTGAGCTCGAAGAGCTTTGTATTATTATGGTATTTTTGGGCACATATGAAAGGGATTAATAAGACTATTGCTGAATTTTCTAATATCATCACAAAATAAATTTACAATTAAAAATTAATAGAATATGTTAATTATTTAAACTGTAGTAAAATATATTAACTCTTATTAGAAATTTATTTGGTAAATTAATATTTTACATCCTTATGGTTGAATTTGAAGATAGGTTTTGGCCATTTTTCTTTTTAAAACATGAAAAAAACAAAAAAAAATTCTTATGAAGAGAATCCATTTACTATAACATACTTCCAGATACTTAAAGCAAGTCAAGTTTCAAAGAAACATTGAGAGCTGTCTGCAAGAATTACGCATTTCTAGTTCTTAATCAGTATTTAAAATTTTACTTTATCCTTTGTTGACTTCTTGAGATGTGGCTTTAAGTAGTTTGACCATTTTGACGATCCCTTAAAGTTTTTGTACTTGCTTGGGAGCAGGGAAAGCTGAATGTCACTGCTCTGTCAAATGTAGGTGAGTGATGTTGTGTTACGGTCAGTGGCTGTTTTGAGCCCACGGGAGCAATAGATTGGTGAGATATATGTATTTCCAAGGCATAGAAACAGGAAAATAAAATAAAGAATGAAATTGCTATTAAAATTATGGAAGCATCATTCCTCTCCACTGCAAGTCAAAATGCTGACATTACCAATTTGTTTCATCTCCATCTACCCCAGAGCCCTTTACTATCCCTTTTTTATAGCTCTAGAAACTATTACAAACCTTTACAGAACCAGGTTTTGAAATTTGTGCATGTGAGTTTTGAATCTTAAACCTGTGGCTTGACAGGAGAGAGCTTATAAAGTTCTACATTTGGGCTTTTTTGCTGTTGTTGTTGCGTCAATAAAACACTGATTTGGGGCACTTTCTATGTGTATAATTTTACATAAGTAAGGCATGGTGAGGGGGAAGACAATCACTCCTTTCAGGCAGTTGTAAAGAATGATGAGGTCACTCCTGAGCCTCCTTTTCTCCAGGCTAAACAGCTCCAGCTGCTCAACTGCTCCTCATAAGACTTGTGCTCCAGACCCTTCATCAGGTTTATTGCTTTTCTAATGAGTAGCACTATGTTTAAGTTTTCACTATTTAGTAAAAATTATGAAAAAATTTCTCTTAGTATTATTCCTTTCACTTAAAATTTTCTAATACTGCCATGTAAAAAGGTAGATTTTTTTAAATGGGTCAAATTAATTGAAACAAACCTGAATTAATACCTTTCATTTTGAAAAATGAGAGTGATATTGGCTGATTAAATAAAGTATTAAATTCAGTGAATTTGCCCAATTAGCATTTTCTAAACTGACCTAAAATTGAAAAAAAAATGCTACAATAATGTTATTTTCTGAAGAGTCAGATGTAAAAAATTCAAAGTTGATCAGGAAATACTTGAGTTTAGAGGTACCTGATTTTAGAGACAAGAAGTTCCTAATGGTTGATAACAAAATTCCAAATGCATTTTTGTTCAAGACTCTGATGGTCCTTTTCAAAGACCATCTTGAATGTTTGCATCCTGGTGCTCAGCTGTGGTTTAATGTAAAGCACTGCTTTGTTGTGAGTGATGGAAACAGCAGGCTTGTTTCTGTCAAGAGATGACAAGGCTTTTCGTTGTGAAGTTTTCTGTTTAAACGTTAATTCCTGTAGGTATTCTTCTCTGTGTGGAAAGTCTCATGTTGATTTCCATTAATCCATAGCTTGTAGAACCTTAAAAAGGTGTTTTCAAAGCCTTTTAGTGTATAAGGTATTCTGTCTAATAGCTTCTTGAGTACTGTCTGAGTGAAAAATCCATCAACCCTTTAGCGCACCCTTTAGCTTCATGTTTGAGACTGTGTTTTTGATGGATATATGACTTTGCAGCATGTTTTTGTCGTGAGAATAAGCACATACCTGCCTGACTAAATGAAACCAACAAAGGAAAAGGAGTTTGTTTTCAGTGAGTGACTGTTCTCCCTGATGTGGCATGAAACAACTGTGTTCTGGGAAATCAAGCAACACGCATGGAAGAGCTAAAGGACAAAGAGATTATCTGTTAGACTGACCCAAGGGCTACAAGCATGGAAACTGCCAGCTAAACAGAAGTCCATGAATATACATCACAGCCATGCTGAGCTGAACCATGTCCCCTGTCCTTCTGCCCACATACTCAAACAAGCCAAGCAGGCAGGAGAGCAGGAACCAGCAGAGCAATTTTACTTTGCTGTGCCTCTGAATGCCTCTGAATGCTGTATCAGACAGAATCTCCTCTTTACTCTTAAAGTGATCTAAAAGAATTTGAGTCATTAGGCCATCTTCCTTGGATGGAACGTTAAAGACAGAACAGAGAAGGAACACCCGCTGTGAGCGACTAGGGAGTCCTGGTTCAAAGTTTGTCTCTACATTAATAACATTTTTGCTCCACCTACTGGTAGGAAGGCTTGGAGCCTTCTGAATTGCCATCAGGCACTTGCACCTCCTGCAATTAGTCCTCTAGTTGAGGCCCGAAGAATCAATTTCAGTGCGCAGAAAAAAGAAATATGAAAATGTTGATACCTTTTTCTAAAAATTTGGGAGTGGGAGAGAAATTTTAATTTTAAGGGAGAAATAAACATCATGGCTCAAAATGTTCAAACAGAGAAGTGTTCCCTGGGGTGAAGATGGCTAGTGCTCATAATTTTGGAGGGTAAGACAATGAACAAAACAACCCCCCAAAAGTAAACAAATTCCCCCTCCAAAACATTCTAAAACTTTATACCTTAATATTGTAGGTGTTTATTGGTGTATTGTCTAAAATCCATCTTGCTATGGCAAAGCACAAAACTGTCCTTATATCGTCTTCCTTTCTTGCCTTATTGGCATAAGGGAGCTGACAGTCATTCTGAAATGCTGGTTTGATAGTAGTGAGCATCTCTCAGTTCTGATTGCTCATTTTGCCACATTTCTTGATTACTGTGTGATGTCAAGGAAAATAGGACTTCTGAGTTTATTTGCACAGCTGTTGTGATTAGTTATGTTTGGTTTTATGCCAGGAGGTTCTCAAAGGTTTACTTTGTTGTTTCTGAAGTTGTCAGCTTACTGCCTCTGTCTTTTTAGAATGATATCCAAACACATTTGTTGGATGTATTGTTTCATTCTTACTTAGTGGACAATGAATAAGCTTCTTTGAGAATTTCTGGTTCAAGAGCTGTAGATTCCCTTCTAATTGCAAGCTGAGGTCTTCATGAGGACACTGTGCTGTAATATAATGGCAATTCTTTAACAAGGCTCATGTGGTGAAGCTGATAACACTATACAAATCAGATTGAAATTTTTCAAATGAGAAAAAATCCCACTAGTTGCCAAGGTTTCACTGACATTTGGTAGATACTTCTGTTTGCAGTGGGTACAATTCCTGGTCTGTTTGCACCAGTCTATCTGAATTCATATTAAATCAGGCCCTGCTAATCACACACAAAATCACAGAACAGGTAAGGTTGGTAGGGATGCTTGGAGATTATGTAGACCAATACTGTTACTGAAGTAGGATTAGCTAGATCATGTTGCTCAAGGATGGGTTTTGAATATCACCAAAGATGGAGATTTCACAGCCTCTCTGAGAAATTTTCAATGTTTCATCCCTCTCACCATAAAGAAGCTTTTTAGACAAAAAATTTAAGCCCGCAAAATTATGTTAGTACTTCATCACATGGATATCATAGTGAGGTATAAAGTGAAGTACTTGTGTATCCTCTGCAGGACTGGGTCATTGTGACTAAAACCATAAGAAGAATTGGGCTGCCTAATATAGGACTGGAGATGGAAGTCGTATCCATGAGTCTGCAAAGAGAATCAGAAAACACCATTAGGATTTTGTCCCACTCTTATTCAGTGAAGAAACTCTCCCTACACTTACATCCCTAGCTGTAGCTGCCTGTCTCTTTGATTCTGTAGGCTCTCTCAGCTGTGTTTCTGATCTGTCCATGGTTCCACAAGTGCAAAAGCAGAGTTTCTGAATTATTCAGAGGCTAAACTAAGAATCAGCCAGACTATTATCCTCTAGATATAATGCAGAAGAAAATGTAAAGTACTTTTCAGCAATTTTAACAGGAATACATACCTGCTCTTACAGTCATCAATGCTCACTAAATGATTTCCTGCAACCTGAAAATGTGTAAATTTGAGAAAACATATGAAATTCTGATGCTGCTGAGAAACATTCCTGTCAGCTATTTATAGTTATTAAACTTTCAGGTATTAAATTCCTATCAACTACTTTTAGAGATTGGAGGAGAATATACCGAGAGTAGCCCAGGGGGGAAACTTGGACATGTTTGCAGATGAAAAGCTCAACGTGACTTGGTAACGTGCACTCACAGCCCAGAAATCCAAACGTATCCTGGGCTGCATCCAAAGCAGCATGGCCAGGAGGGCCAGGGAGTGGATTCTGCCCCTCTGCTCTGCTCTGCTCTGGTGAGACCCCACCTGCAGTGCTTCATCCATCACAAGAAGGACACGGACCTGTTGGAATAGGTCCAGACGAGGGCCACAAATTTGATCAGAGGGCTGGAGCACCTCTCCTACAAAGACAGGCTGAGAGAGTTGGGGCTGTTTAGTCTGGACAAGGCTCCAGGGAGACATTAGAGCACCTTCCAGTAGGCAAATGGGGGTTACAAGAAGGGTGGAGAGAGTGATGTGGCCTTGAGAGGGCAAGGAGGAATGGCCTTGAGCCGAAGCAGGGTAGGTTTAGATTAGATGTAAGGGAGAATATTTTTGCTGTGAGGGTGATGAAGCACTGAGAGTTTGACCAGAGAGGTTGTGGACTCCCCATTTCTGGAGGTGTACAAGGCCAGACTCGATGGGGCCCTGAGCCACCTGGTCTAGTGGGAGGAGTTCCTGCCCATGGTAAGGCTTTTGGAAATGGATGATCTTTAAGGTCCCTTCCAGTCTGCACCATTTTATGACTCTATGATTCTATGAGTCTGTGACTCTGTGATTCTATGAGTCTATAATTCTATAAATTGACTACAATCTGATTAGTTCTGGTTTTGACTTCCTATTTACAGTCTCCTTTAAGATATTAACTGCATATATATGAAAACAGATGCTGTATTCTTCTCATCAGTAAAGATGGGCTCAAATGAATAATTACATGCCAAATCTAAGGCAGCTGGTGAATTTTTAGGGGTATTCATCACAGAAAATGCCTTTTTATATGGAAATTGACCATTCCAACAAATAGCTATGTTGCATCTGAATTTACTCAGACTTGGTGCTGCAGTAGTAAACACTTTGTGGGGCTGTGATAGAGCAGGAAATACACATATACAGATATGTACACACATGATCTTTTGTATCTTCTCAATGGTAGGCTCTAATTCCTCTAAGCTGATGGGAATCTCAAAGACTAAGGACCAGTTACATCTGGTTCTGTTGTACACAGGCTTAGTGCCAGCATTTCTGCCATATGTACCTAGCACAAGAAAGAAAAAAAAAGAAAAATATTTCAACAAGCAGTAAAAAGACTTGCTGGGGATGGGCATGATTTTCCTTGTGTCCCTAATTATGTATTTTGTATTTTCATTCTATAAGGATTCTCATGCATGCCAGATACACGGGTTTTATTATTTTCTAGTTGCCAAAACCCGATCATCCCAGCTCAAAATTACATTCAAGAAAAAGTAATACTCACTTGTTTTTGTTGATGTTTATAGCCTTGGAGATCTCTGTTGTCACCCGTATTCTCAAACCTTTTTTACCTTCTTGTGTTTGTTTCTCAGCGGCCACAGTTACCTAACAAGGGTGACTATTCTGTTTGATTATTCTGTCAGCCACTAGTTAGAGAAGGAAGGGCTTGTAAGAAACAGGCTGATGCCTTATTTTTTTTTTTTTTTCTGAAAAGACAGCTGTTATGATATATGGCTTTTATACACATACATTGAAATACACTCATAAAACTATCAGCCTTTTCAGAACATCAGAATCTTACCACTGCAATTAAGACAATTGAGATCTGACAAGAACATCAGTATCATTAGCAGAGCTCAGGAGATTCAACAAAACTAATTAGAATTGCAATAATAGATTTCTACTCTTTTGACTATTATGGTATCACTGGAATGAATTGGAACAATTGGAACATGTATCTCAATGCTATTATATCTATTCTGTTACGGTGAAGAAGTTTTCTTAGCAGAGCAATCCAACATGCTATGGAAAAATACCTCAGTGAAAACTTGGCTAGTCTTAAGGCTATACATTTTTGCTCTTTTGTGCAGAAAAATGGATTGGACACCTAAAAATAGTATGTATTTGAAAATGAAGTATAAGCATATAAAATAATTGAAGGCTTATTTAATTTTGACTAATTGGAGATATTTGAGGTCACGTGAAAGAGTTCAGGAATATAGATTTTTTTTCTGCCAAGAATTTTAACAAATAACATCAAAAGTGCCAACTTAATATCTTGGGCTGGCATTAGATAGAAGAGCAGTACTGATGCAGTAATATGCATAGAACATTTTGGTTTTCTGAAGACTGATCAAGGTAAGAAGATATTTTTAAAATCTAAGAACAGCGGTAGTTAAAGAACCTGAAAAAATAGGGCTCTGGAATGTAAAAGAAGAGTGAAAAGAGCAAAGCAGTGACCCAGACAGAACCTTAGAAAAGAGTTTAAAACTGGTAATACAGAAGTAGAACAGAATTTAAATTTGAGCATGCCGAATTTTTAAACTCTTTTACTATGGCTAGAGGTATGGATAGAGAGAGCAGGCAATAGATTTAGAGTGTGTGTATGAGTTTGGGTCCAGAAATGGAATGAAGGACACCAGTGCTCCTACATGGTAATTGATGCTCAGATTTCGTAGTCTCAGTATGAAATTCTTTAACCGTATTCTCCATGTTTCAATGGAGTGCAATGGAGTGCAATCCAGCATAAGAAAGCATGTCTTTTAAAACCTGTATTTACTGACATGAATTTTTACATGATTTATGTCAAAAATTTATGATTTTATAAGAATTGTAAATTTTGTGGTTAAGAGTATTTTAATTGCTTAGAATTCTTTCTGTCAGTTCCCAAGGTGTGTAATAGTTTTGAAAAATTATTGAAAAATCCCTGTTCATAACTGCTGCTCCTTATTCTTAAAGAATAAGGCTACTAGTCACTCTGTGTTTTATGCCTCCCTGAAAAAAAAGAAACCAAAAAAGCCTTATTCTTGTTTTTTCTTCATTTTAGAAGAAACTAGAAATACAGCTTTGACATATTTTTTTATATTCTCTTTCAAGTTATAATCAATTAATTTTCCATTTCCCCATTTTATTGTTGAACTGAGGTATTTTTCTAGAGGTTTACCAAAATAGGGAATCTTTATCTAATAAATTTCTGTAGAGTAGTCTGAACTGCCTTTCCCTCATGTAAAATTCTACTGAAGTTAAAGGAACTGTTCTGGCAGAAAGAAGTAAAGCATCTTATTCACACTGTGTACTCTTGGCCAAGAATTTTATCTCTTCAAGCAACTCTCAGGGAGGAGGAAGTCAGGTTCAAACCTTGTGAAGTGGCATGTGTTAATCTTCTTCAGTTAAAAACTGTATTACATTTTGATTGGCATGTACCTCAGAGCTTACAACTCCTTTTTTCTGCAGATGCTCTATTAAAAACCAATTAACTTTCAGTGTAATCAGGTATTTGACTTATCAGTTATGCAGTGAAAAATGTTGGGGGTGATAGCAATGACAAACAGGCTTACCAACTAATCAGCTGTCTAATTAATTTGAAAGTCTTTCATGTTTGATAAAAATTATGTATAATATGAACTGTTTAAATCCTGGGGATAAATCTATCTGTGTGAAGGCTTGTCTTGGGATATATTCAGAAGGCAGCTGAAAGATGCAAAGATGTTGTGGTACAAAACATTTTGGTTTCTCCTTTCTTATGTTACCTTCCTCAGATGTTAATAGAAAAATCTATAAAGAGAAAATAATTTAACTAAGGTTAATTAATAAACAACCTTTTCAGTGATGTCAAAACTGATGTTCCAGGGCAGACCTGCATCTGTAATCAGGGAATATTTAATTTCCTGAAAATTTCAGGGCAGATTATTACTTCTCTCCAGTTATTTATAAATGTGATGGCCTTTTCCATCCCAAGCAGGCAATTACTGACAGGGTTTGGGTATTGAGCACTGCAGAATGCCATGTGTGGGAAGAGGTCAGGAACTACCCTGTGACAGTCAAGCTAGATCCAGCTGACTCGGCAACAGATAGAACAATCCACAGCACACCAGAATTTCAGGATGAGGAGCATGTGGCAACACTACTCAAACATCATTAAGAAATATCAGTAGCTGTGGGGAGTAGGAGAAATGAAAAGAAAGTTGAGGCAGGAGGATGAGGAGGCACAGGAGACAAAAATGGAGATACACGAGGAGATGTGAAGAGCACATTTTGCAGAAACCAGAGAAGAAAATGCAGGAGACATAGGGAAAAAGATATTGCTGGGAATACTGCTAAAATGAAGCTCTTGAAAGAGCTAGAGAGCTAGAGAAGGCCTGAGGACTGCAGGAGCCGTAAGACTCCTGAGGTATTTCAGGCAATGGTGGAGCCAGCTGCTGAAAAGTGTGGGAATGGTGACTAAAAAAGGGCAAGGAGAGGTGTTGAACTGAAGTTGAGCTGATGAGGCCAGGAGCAAAGCTGTTACCCTATGTGTCTGTATAATTGCATGAGTTTTGTTCCTCAGTACCTGAACCAATAAAAAAATTGTGTTAATCATCAATAGTTCAAATGAAGTTAAAAATCCTGTGGTGAAGATTGTTTTGCCTATGAAAGTAGTGGAAATAGAAATGTAACCTAACTTCAAATACTTTTAAAATTAATTTTAATTTTTTTGTCATTGTATACTAGCTAAAACAAATTCAATTAGCAAAATTTCGTCAGACACACTCCTTTATTGTGGCAATATTGTCTAAGCAGTTTGAACTCATTATGGCTTCTGATGGTTTATATTTTAATTATTTTGTCTCTGTTCTGATGGTGCAAGAATTTTGGGTATTATCTGTATATTAATAGTTACATCTATAGGAAGATTTGAACATTGCTCAACTTGAATGTTTCGTGCATACCCTGGGGACCAGAACTATAGTCTGGGTGACCTGACTGTCTAAAAAGTGGATTAAGAATGCAATATTTTGAGAGTACAAATGCAACTCAGACAACAGAAGCAGGCCACATTATCCTGATCTATCAATCCAGCCTTTCTTTAGGTTGCCTCTTTCAGAGGTTGACTAGATAAATAAACTACATAACATTCCCTTCTCTCAATTTTGCTTTACTTCCATGGCTCTTAAAAGGATCTGTAGGAGATTTTTAGAATACGGTAGCAGATATGGGGAATAGTGGTAATTTAGCTACAGGCTCAGTTTACCAGCAAGTGTGGACATGGCTCATAAGTCACTGCTGTAATTACAGCAGGTTCATGGAGAAGGAAGGGTGGTTTAAAGATTAGCTGGGAGTACAGCAGCTTTCCTCATGTCTTAAACTTACCTGTGAGTCATTCTTTGTTTCAGAAAAGGATCTGAACCCAACACTAGACTACAGAGAAAGGTGCCTACAGCTAGCCACTGGGAAATGTAATTATGGATCACTGAAAATTTTCCAGCTGCCCTAGATAGAAAAAACAGTTTCGGATAGCTACAGTAAAGTAAAAGTGCTGCTGTCAGAATATTGAGGTAAATTAAATTATATGGATATCTCTGTTCTGAAGGATTTTAACATACAGCTTTTGTTTTCAACCACCTGTTTTTCAAGGGACTCTTTCTCAGTTTGTACTTCATAAAAAATTCAAAAGTCACTAATAAGGACTGGAGCATAACTTTTTTGAGATACTCAGATGGGAAAGAGATTTTCACTTTTCTTTTTGTTCCTAGGAATTTATACACTTTTTATAACATTAGGCAAATGAAAGAAAAAATGTTTCTCTCTGAAAATACCCCTCCAGCCTGCAGAGATATACTAGAATTAAAAACAAAACCACTGCAAAGATTGCTTACATTACAAATACAACCATTCTTTGGGCCATGATATACATGATTTTACACCTAAACATATCTAGACACAAGCACATACATCTCCTCTCCAGGGACAGTTTTCTCTTGTACTGCTGGTGGTGATTTGATTCAGCAGACTTCTCATGGAGCTGTTCTCTCTGTACCCTAGAGAGGTCTGGCAATCCTGACACTCTCAGTGCAGCTTTTGATCTTCTCTGCTGGGATCCTCACTGCACCACTGCTCTGCTTTATTCCTGGGCCTTTCCAAAACCAAATATGAACCATTTGGGTTACAGGCATGTTTCTAGGTGGACACTTCCATGCAATTTTTAGCTGTTTCTTGGTCATGTCTCCTCATCTTAGTTTAAACAGTCAATTAATTATATATCATTCAATCTTACTGCTCTGTTTAACACCTCATTTCCATGTGAGAGCATGAGAACTTCCCCACTTGTGTCATCAGGAATGTTCTGTCTTTGATTTTGCACCAATCTGGACATCACAACCCACAGGAAGTATACAATAAAGAGCAAGCATCCAAGGGTTTCTAGGTTTATGCACCACTTGGCAAGGGATTTTCAGGAAGCACTTTTGAATCTGAGGACCTCCATTAATTCTAAGTCTTGCACTGGCCATCTATCTGTAGGTCATCTAGTTCTTAATGTTTTTTATAAACTGGTGATTTGCAAAATTCTTACCTCACCCCATTTGCTGTAACTTAGAGATACATAATAAAATAGTTCAGAGTATTTTAGTCTGAATAAACATGACAGATTAAGTGTAACAACTTGTTAGAAACCTCTAATGAATTGCTAAAGGTATAGAATTATATCTTCTAATGTACTCCCATGCTGCTGGAGGAAGTTGCTTCTGCTCATTTCAGTGAACAAAAAAAACATTTTTCAAGTTTATTTTAATATTCATGACATTCTACTTAATATTCTTTGGAGATTTTAGGGAGCTAGCAAAAATGTGACGTAATCCTTTTTTTCTATACACAATTAGTTTATTTGGACAGAGGTGGAGAACAAGTTTTTGTACCTGAATTTGACTGGAAATTATGCTATTCAGCCAAAATCTCACTTGATGGAGGAATATAAACCTAGCAGGTTTTGAAAAGGCACAGAAATAACAGGAAGATTTTTGGTTTCATCTCAGGGACAGCAGGTCATAGATACAGGAAAAAGTTGCATAAGAGTTCTGACAGAACATCTATTTACATGGCATGAGGACATTTTAAAAGCTTCAGGAGAAGATAATCAAGCAACACCAAATTAGTTGTCTTGTTTAAAAAGCATTGAATTTAACAAGAGAAAAGTACAATAATAATTTAATGCTTCTCAGACTGTTTCAGTTTTAGGTCATGTGCTACACCAATGCCTCTCCAAGTCTGAAACTGTGAAGTTGCAATAAGCATATTTTACTGCAAGTAATTTTGAAATGCTTTGGGCAATTCTTCACTAGTCATTAGCTTAAATACTTAAAGAAAATCTTATTAACAATATAATCTTTATTTTTATTCAAGAGAAAAAATTAAATTTGTATTTGGTTACCGTAACAGGAATAAATCCAGTGACTATAATTGCCCTCTCCTACTAAGATTTATCTTTATAGCTATATTAGGGAGGAGAAACAAAATCCATTTGCAATGTAATTTTCAGATGTACTTATTTTCTTTACTTTTCTGCTTTAGGATTTTTGTCACAAACAAAAAAGCATTTGTCGAGTACAAGATTTAACCCTTTTCTTTTACTGACAAAATGGGCTGGCATGAATCTTTCAGCTATGCCAAAAAAGGTGCTGTTTTTTTACTTGGCTGCCCTAACTGATCTCTTTTCTGAGAAGTTACTTCCAGTTCACCAGACCTGCATTATACAGGTCAAACCTTCACTTCTTAATGACATTAATGCCTTGAAAGGCTACCTAGAACTGAGACTAGACAGTGTTAAAGGAATAAAGTAGGTATTTATTTAAAGGCCTTCAAAGGATACACCTTGGGCAGTACAAGAGTCAGGCTACGGCTACACCCAAGATGTACGACTGGTCATGAGTTTTCACATTCTTATAAGTTTTGGTCCACTTACACATTAGGATTAATTGCCCAGTTGCAGCTTCAGGTTATGAAGTCCCATCCTCTCAGCTTGCTCTCCTCAATTCACTGTTGTTTACACTTTTTGGGCCTGAAGCCACAATGGTGTCCTTGGTTCTCAGGCTGGAAAAGGATTGTTTTGTCTAGCTAAACTGTGAGGAGAACTTGCTAACATTTTATATGAAGTTCAGAGTTATATACTAATGTAGTACAGAACCTGGAAAATATGAAAGCTAAAACTTAAGGTGTCAACATAAACAGTGTGACTGAGTGCAAACTCAGCAAGCTTGCAGAGTACACCAAGTTGAATAAACAACTGATATGCTAGAGGGGTGCGATACCATCGAGAGGGACCCTGACACATTTGAGGAGTGAGTGCTTGGGAACCTCATGCACTTCAACAACGTGGTCAGGGCAATCATCAGTACGAACAGAGTCTGTGGAAGGAAGGGATTAAGAGCAGCCCTGCAGGGGACTTGGGGATGAAAAATGGAACATGAGCCAGCAATGTGCCCTGGCGGCCTAGAAAGCCAGTTGTATCCTGAGCTGCATTAAATAAAGCATCAACAGCAGTTTTAGGGGGTAGTTCTCCCTTGTGACACTTCACCTGGAGTACTGCATTCACTTCTGCAGTCCAGTTCTGGGTACAAGAAAGACATGGACCTGTTAGAGCTGGTCCAGAGGATGGTCATGAAAATGGATGCTGGAACACCTCTCCTACAAAGACAACTGAGATACTCCATGGCAGGCTATGGGGAGAGTTTATTGTGGCCCCTTATATACAAAACAGGGCTTATAAGAAAGATGGAGTGACATTTTACGGAGGCCTGTACAGACAGCATAAGGGACACATTTTAAACTGAGGGCAGATTTAGATTTGATATAAGCAACAAATTCTTTACTGTGAGGATGTGAGGCACTGGAACAGATTGTCCTGAGAATCTATGGACAACCCATCCCTGGAAGTGTTCAAGGCAAGGCTGGATGGGGCTTTGAGCAACCCCAGGTTGTTAAGGTCTAGTGGAAGGTGCTTCTTCCCATGGCAGAGAGGTTGGGATTAGATGATGTGTAAAGTTCTTTTCAACTCAAAACATTCTATGATACCATGGTTTTATAAATCATTCTAGGATTTTTAGTTCAGCTTTTAAAAATTTAAATAGTTTCACATTTAAGTTCTTAATTTCTAATAGACCAAGACAGCAGTTGTTATAGTAGCTAAACTGAAGTTGCTACTGCAGATTAACTTTATTCTAATTTTGTTCTGTACTGTATTACAACTTCTCAAAGTAGATTTAGGGAAATAGAGAAATTGAAATAAATGTGTGATGTCAAGCATGTTTTACACATAAATCTGCTATAATGAAATTCAGACATATTTCTGTCATTAGTTTGTATGTAATATTACTGGAACTGAGCAACGCTTATACTACTCTTATCATGTTACTCAAGTTTCTAACCAAGAAACATGTTGAAATTTCATGCCAAAAAATGTATATTTTTTCTGCCTATTCAGGCATATGCTAAAGTATTAAGAGGAAAACTACCTTCTCCCTTCACTGTATTCAATAAAACTTGTGACTTTCAGCTTTATGCTCAGATCAGTAATTAGGTCCCAGATCCTGTGATTTGACTGAAGTCAGCAGAGAGATGAAGGAGCAGTGACTGTAATCAATAATGTATCTCTCTACTTCAACATGTAAATATGCTCAATCCCATTGAATGAAACACAAACTACATTTCTACACCACAAGCTGGGAGCCCTTAAACAATATAGTTGCTTAGATCCAAAGATTCAAGGATAGTACTATCACTGTAGCTGGGATTAAGAAGTGAAATAATTTAAAATTATCCTTTACTTCGTCAGTATGCTTAGGCTGTGCTTTTCTGAAGTAAAGTTCTGTACTTAGGCTTTGTACATATTTTATGAAAATTTGCACTGAATAATAGTGTACTATAGCAGCAGAACGAGATTTCTTTTCCTAAGATACCAGTAAGAAAGATGCAGTCAGAGCAAATGCTACTCAATGTGAGTATGTTTTCAAAATACCTGTCACCACTAATTGGCAATTCCACTGCTTGCTCAGGAAAAACTGTATGAGCATCTCAACCTGTTGATTAAGAAATCTTCTGGGTGTCTTGATTTAGATGGGTAGAGGAATTGATGTGGAGGGAGATGGAATGAATGGTCTGCCACACAGCCTGCCAAATTAAACTGAGTTCTGATTATCATCAAGAATAAAAATGCACATATTTTATCTAATACTTATTTAAAATACATGGTCTTATTTAGGTCTAGATCTTGCTGCCTAGCACCCGTTTGCACTTCTAAGTACCAGACATGATAAAATTATCCTAAAATGACCATTAAACGAAAATCTGGGAAATTTAGAATATTTAACTTAAATTTATCAATCAGAACAGGTTTAAAAGTTGTTCCAACTGGTGTTCCTGAAAATTAAATGTTTGGTTAATTTTTGTAGGTTCATCTCTATGGATTTTTCAGTTATCAGTATCTTCAGGTTCTATAGAAGTGGCACAGGATGAATGCAAATCGTTATTGCTGCATGTGATGGCAAAAAACCATTTGCTATGCTGCAGCATCTTTAAGCAGTATGTGGAAGAGAGAGTAATGGAATTGTTCACTTTTAAACAATGCTTCCTTCACAGTTCAGTGGAAGATGCATTTCTCCCATTAAGTGGTGGTAACTCTTGCTATGGCTCTAGCATGTGAACAGGAACTGGGATGAAGCAACTGCAGACTTTGTACATTTGGGCTGCTGGAAAATTCATTTTTCTGAGAGGCAGTAGGTTCTCAGATCAACAATGACACTGGCTTCAAAGAATATAATTTATCAGCTTCAGGAAGGTCTAGAAAGGGTAAGGAGGAAAGAAGGGTTACTTGTATTGCTTTATAGAGCAGCAACCTCTGGCATCAAATCCTTTCAGATTTTGTTCTAGGCTGCCTCATTTCTGTGCCTAATTATAAGACATAGTTCAACTTATTATGAAAAGTAACTTCAAAGAAAACAGTCAAATTCATGTCAAAATGTTTCTTAAGAAGTGTTTATGAATCAGAAAGTTCCCTGTAGCATAGTGTCATTCTTTTTTCTGCGAGATGTAGCTGCAGCCTGAAGAAAATCAAAGACTGGGATAAGTTCAGGTATTGGAAGAGGAAAGGAAAAGCATTGGAGGAAGAAGTGAAAAAACAGTAGAATTACAGAATGATTGAGGTTGGAAAGGACCTCTTGAGGTCATCTGAGCTTCCCTGCTCAAGTAGGGGCAACTTGAGATGATTGCTCAATTCAGTTGGGTTTTGAATATCTCCCAGTATCCCTACCCCTTCCCTGGGAAGCTCATGCCTGTCTCTCACCACTCTCAAAGTATAACTGTTGTCTCATGTTTAGATGTAATTTCCAGTATTTCAGTTTGTGCCCATTGACTCTTGTCCTGCTACTGCACACCACCAAGAAGAGTCTGTCTGTCTCATCTTCATTCCCTCAACAGCAGGTATTTGTATATACTGATTAAGACCCTTCTAGAGCCTCCTCTTTTCCAGGCTAAAGTGTGACAGATCTCTTAGCCCTTCCTCATATGACAAATGCTCCAATCTCTCATCTTTGTGTGTCTTTGTCAGGTTCCCTCCAGAAAGTTCTTATCTTTCTTGTGTGGGAAAACTAGGCATCGCCAAACCTAAATCAGTAAATGCCTGGGGGAGGAAAATATTTTAAATTGACTGCAGGTTATACTGGTAAAATTTTGTACATAAACACCTTTAGAATATTATATGACATAGCATGAAATTTTCCAGGATTCAATGTAAATTTTAAATAGAATTTATAGATGTTTTTGAAAGTGGGAATTTCAAGGTTGCAATTTTTTTGTTTGTTTGTTTTTTGTCCTGTAAAATAAGGAAAGAAAAGGAAAGTTATCTAGTATTAAAAACTTAATTCCTGTTGATTCCAAGAGCTTTTGCATATTATGCGAAAATGTATAATACCTTTAGGCTTTTCTTCACAAGAGATAATGAATGACCTGTTTCTCTCCTGAACAGATAAGCTTAAACGAAAGTCCAGCACAGCCTTAAACCATGAGCATGTTCTGGTATATGTATGGAGATTCTACTAGCAGAAGGGGTTTTTGCTGTTATGTTTTTGGGAATTTTTTTGGTGTGTGTTTGTAGTCTAGGGAAAGAAACAACTTTCATCAGCAAAGGTTGGGATCAAAACCATAAAGTGAGAAAGCTCTATAAAATTGTTTTATTAGCTGCACAGCATGCTTCAGAAAAGTTGTCTGGTTTTGGAGTAATAGCTTTAAGAAATAGTGAGATAGCATAGATGGATTTGTTTTTTTAAGGTCAGGACATTTCTCTATTTTTACCATCTACATAAGTATGTAAGTGACCCTTGTTCTGTGACCTTTGTTACCTATTATTCTCACCACACTCATGTTTTCTGATTATTAGTGTATTCTGAGGAGGACTGAAATATTAACTGGAAGTACCAATGTATTAGAAGATGAAACAAACTTATTTAAACTGATTAATTTCTTAATTATATCTAATACAACAACTTGGGTGAATAGATTATAAGTAACTGGTGATCTGATTTCATTGAACCTTCAGAATGAACCCCACATGGACAGAAACTAATGTAAAAAGATAAACTTTTCACTACTGAGTTACCTTTTGGAATATTCAGATTGTAGCTACTCAAATATTAACCATGCAGTGGCAAGACTTTCATATCTGCACTGGACCTGGCTTGGATAGAGTAATACAGTGATGAGTTTTGTATCTGTGACTAAAACAATGCTGATAACACACCAATGTTTTCAGTATTAGCATACTAGTAGGAGAGGGAGTTACTTGGCTAGGTAAGAATCATTAAAAAAATATTATTCATAAGAACACTTATGAGGGAATGAAGAAGTTGTAGTGTAGACAGCAAGCTTTGGATCTGTTAAGGTCTGCTGATGTGTTTATTCTCTCAAACAAAGAACTTCAGTGGAACCTAAACCTGTCCTGTGTTTCTGTAACTCCTTTCTTCAAAGAAGTGGAAGATAAGTGGGGATATTTTCTAAATCTCATAGAAATATGGCAGAAATCTTCTAGGTATTTAGGGCATATGCATTCATATACATACAGAGAGTTAGATATAAATATGCCTATGTGTTTAAAGTTAATAAATATATACCATATAACAATAGATATGTGTATAACTATAAATATGTCTATGAGATAAAAATATAAGATATGCATAATAAATATATGACTTCTGGCAGTATAGCTGCTAGTTTAAACAACCTTTCTTTTCCCATTTAGCAGAGTAAATGAATAGAAGGTATGCCATATTTGACCAGTAATGTTTTCTTATTCTGTTCAAAAGTGTTTCTCAAAGTGACATTTTTCAACAAAGACCTTTTTTTTTCCTGTGTGTGTAAGCTCCATTAAAAAAAAGAAAAACATTAAAATACTATATCTTTTTTCCTTTTATCTACTCCTAATCAGTGAATAATGAGATAAGAATAAGTCAAAATTTGGAATGCACTCTCCTAAGCCACTTATTTTTCTCCTGATTTTTCTTTTTGTCTGCTTTATAACACTGTGTCTTCAATATGGGAAAAGTTATGAAAGGTAATATTTTGAGCATTAGAAGCAGAGGAAAAAAGTTGAAGTTAGTTCCAGCATAGCTGTCATTAAGTGTGGACCATGATATTGTCTAAAATCTGAAAACTTACAGTGATTTGAAATTCAGAGCAAAACTCACCTATCTTATATGCTGAATCCTGTTTTCCAAGTCTATTCTTAGCCCATATATTTTGACCAAGTCAACTTTGAACACTTTTTTGCCTCCAGACATTTTCTTTTCCATTTGAATTACACAAAGATTGGTGTTTCTTTTTCCTTCACTAAAATTGCTGAATAAGTAGCTGTTTCAGAGACACTAAGTAAGAATTCTACTGACATATAGATTATAGACAGCCTTAAATTTTTAATAGCAAAATAATTTTTTTAATAATTTGAAGACTAAAATTATATTTAGAATATTCTGTATTGCTTGAAGTCTGTTAGAAAATGCTGAGTATTAGTTGTTTTCAGCAACTTTCTTAGAAGGCTGTTTGTTTCCCTTTGGAAATAAAAACTTGGGTCGTTGATTGAAAATCTAAAGGCAAAAACAACTATTTCTAACAGGACTATTTCATGTCAGTGGCTGATAATGGTAATAGCTTAAGGAGTATTTTCCAGCCTGCTCCATTTAATGTAGTCTGAAAATGCCATCTTAGAAATCCTACAACTTTTCAAAACTTAATAAAACATTTTCAGAGCACTTTTTCCATTCCATATCCCATTTTAATGACAAGTTCAACATAGTGAAAGATCATGATATAAAACAAAAGAGAAGTGGATTCCAAATGGAAAGACTCTATAAAATCATGCAATTTAGAAAATACACATTTTTTCCAATGAAACGATATGGGGTTTAGGGTTGCCAGATATAGGAAAAAGTTCTGCATTTCTTTCCTCTTTCTGTTTTATTATAATTAGATTCCAAATACCATTGTATTTGGTATTGAAATAACAAGGTTCGTATTGAAAAATATATGGTTACATTTAGAACCTCTTGAGTACTCTGACTTCAGGTAAAAAACTATGTGATCTTAAGATGACTTCAGATTCAGTTTAGAGTAAGTCAATTTCCACTTTGTAAAGTTCAGTTTAATAGAAGTTTGCTTTTCCTTGCATAATCAATGCTCTTTTCTTTCCAGGCTATGAGGTAAAAGTGCATTGGCCTCCTAATGAAACGTGAAAAATTGACCACGGTTGATTTCTATGATGCCTAGGAAAAAGCAGGTGCCTTTCTGAAGTTCTCAGTTTTCAAAGCTGAATGATTACAGCCAATTTTGTCAGTCTTAAAGCAGAAGCCATTTCCTATACTTGATATTTCTCACAGGCTTTTTTCTAATTTCTGCTAGTTCCACTGCACCCTTTCTGCTATGTCAACCTGAACCAGGAAAAAGCACTAGCATTGCATAGGTCAATGCAATAAGAGAATTAAGTTTCCCTTTTGTTCTTATGTCTTTCTCCTTAATTACTGTGTTTTTCTGGATGTGTTAGGACCTTTGGACAAAAAATGAACAACAGACTACATAACTTCAAGTCTATTTGAGTAGCTATGGTCAGCTCACCATTCCTCTGTGGCACATATAATTTTGCTGCTGTTTTGCTGCCTGTCTACTGAATAAAATTGGCATATCCCAAAAGCTAAGCAAGTACTCATTTTTCTTTATCAGTATTTGCAAAAAGCCTCTAGACTTTAGGTTTCAATTTTCCTGACCTAAGTGATGGATTCATATTCTTTTAGCAGAACTGACTTACCTCTTACCTTATTGGAAGAGTATAATATTAATATAAATCATTATAGGTTTATAAGTCTACTTATTATCTACTATATATTTAGTGCACCCAATGTAATATCTACTTGCTCCATTTGCTATCATTTCTCTGAGTTGAGGAAATGGCCATACAGAAAATTTTTGGCAGATCCTTATTTAAACATTAATATGAAACATATTTAGAATAGCTAAATTACAAATTACGGGTGCAAAGGAAAATTCATCAGTCAGAAAAAGAAAAGAAGACACTAAGCTTTGAATGTCATAAAAACTGCCTAACAAAAGCTTTTGAGGGATAGGAAGGTTCTTGGAAGAAAAACAACACTTGTTTTTGTTCAATCAACATTTTTTTCTTCTACTCAAAATGGAACATTTCCTTTTTAGACATCTGTAATGCAGTCTGAGGAAAAGAAGAGTTTAAGCTACAAAATTGTTAATAAAGGCCTGAAATCCCAACTTCGTAAGATACACTTACAGCAGAATAGGACTCCACAGTTCAAATCTTCCATCTGTTTATTTAGAAAGAGTGAGCTTCAGTCATATTATAGGTACTTTGCACCTTTCCTCACAGAAGTCTTCAGGCTGGCATGGACTTTTTCCAGAATGGATTATTCGTGTTGGACAAAACCTTACTTTTAGGCAATGACTGTTTATGACTGGGAACCTTAAGCTATTTGAGAACATATTATATATTTTTTTTTTAAATATTGATGTCTTAATTCAAAGAATTAAATCTAGATATAGAGAGATATAACAGAAATTATATTACAGCAAACCATACTCTTTGTGAAATATTTCATGCTCCTGACAAAACTTTATATTTGTTTAGGTCTGCAATTCTGTCTTTTTTGTTGAAGTTCTCAATACTTCCAGGTTTCAAACATTACAGTGTACACTCTCATTGTCCTTGCAATTCAGTCTGGAATCCAATTTACTGGGATCATTTTATTTCCCACCCAGAAAAAAAACAGAGTGTACTTTCCTATTAGGGCTTTTTTGAGTAGTATATCCAGTGTTTTTGAAAACATTCTCATTGCAGCCACAATTTTCCTCAACACAGAACATCAAAATAACACATAAAAGTTCTCTATGGATACCCAAAGCTAGAGAAGTAAGTCTGACCAAGATTATTCAGAATTTGTCTCAATATTTTATCCCTTTGCCATTGTTTTAATTTCCACAATTATACCCCAAGCATCAGAAAGAAGCATTTTTCTGCTTTAATCTAGAAATGGAAAATGAAGTGATGATCTCAGCATCATTGTTGCAGCCACTGCTACACATGCATAACTTTTTAACCTAGCATGTAAGCAGTCTAACACTAAGGACACTAGAAATACTTACATAGTGTACCTAATGAACATTTGTATTCTAAAACTACATTTTCAAAGCAAAGAGAGCTTCCATAGAGAACAATCTCAATTATTATTCTAAAAAGAGCCCCAAAAGCTAACAATTTACAGTAAGAATCTCAAATCTTCTTCCTACTTCTAAGCATATAATTTAAATGGAGCAAAATATTTCTGAGAATAATTTACTTTATGAGCATTGTTGGATGAAATGATATCCAGAGGGAACAGAGGAATATGCAAAGGAAGGGATGAAGGTGCTTTGGACAGTAAAACATTCCGGAAAATAGAGGCATAAGGAGATAAAAAGGGATAGTCATGTAAAAATGACAAATTTTAGAAAAGTGGCCCTACCTCAAATAAGTATTGTTTATAGACTAAAAGACTGCATCTGTTATCTGTGTTTACAGAGCAAAGAAAGAAGGCAAAATAATTTTAAAATCTAGAAAAAAAGAATAAAGCCTCAATTATCTGCCTCATTTTTAAATTTGCCAAGACAGCAATATTTCTTTATTGAAAAAACATTTCTCTCTTTTAAGCTATACCTTTTCTTGCCAACTTTTGGTTTTTCAGTCCCATTGTAAACAATTTTTGACCTGAAAATTATAGATGCCACAGAAGGAGTTTTCAAAAGTTCCATAGATTATGACATCTATTTGAAAACTCTCTTTTCCCATTTTTATTTTGCATTTCACTACGTAAAAGGAAAGTGTATTCTTAGCACATAATATGTTTTGTTCTTATAGTCATGTTTCTCTCTTTTTTTAAATTAAAATGTTATTTCATCCCAATAAGATTTGTTTTACTCGTATGAAAAAAAATTCTTTGGAGAGTTATCTCCTAAAAGTCTGATGAGCACTTTTAGAAACAAAATAATGTTTTCCTTTCTGTGAATAAAGGGCTTGGAAATATACTTTCCCAGTTTCCCAGATAACTTCCACAGACTTTTTTTAAATTTAATATATATTATTTAATCATTACTAATGGAAATTATGAATGGCACTCTCACTAGTCACCTTCTATACTCCATTATATGTTTTCCAGACCACAGGTCTCTTTTCTCAACTCTCAGCTTTTTCCAAGAACTTAAAAATATAAATGAAATAGCTAATTTGTCAAGAAATGTCTGAAGTCTGATTGAATATCATGTTTTTCTGACTATCTTATACAGACAGAAATTTTATTTTTCAAATGCAGCTGTGCCTCCCTTAACTAATGCAAACTGTTAGAGCTAAATGTTCTTGATTCCAATATCCACATTATTCTGGTGATTTTACCTTGTATATGTTTTTAAAGTATTATAAGTTTCATGTCTTGCACCACTACTATACATAATTTTCTGTGGTACCATTACTTCAGAATTGCAGATTTTCTCCTAATAAATTGTCTGGTTTTTATTTTGGGATACATCAAAGGTATTTTTAAAATCTAAAGCAAAAAGTGTCAGTTCCTGAAGGTAGCTCCCTGAATAGACAAATTAGTTTTTAAGTTTGCAAATTGAAATAAAAAATTCTCATTAAACACTCTGTCACTGACTTGACAACTTAATGGAAAACAGACTAACAAAGAAGCACATATGTGAGCTACTAGAAAATAAAATGGTTGCATTTCTACGTGTCCCTTTCAAACAACAAAAGTCTTTAATGCAATCAAGTACTGCATCTTGCTTTGTATTTCCCAAATGAATATGTCTATTTAGCCTTTGACTTAAATTGATCACTCTTCAGAGAGACTTGAAGTGCAACTTTTTGTTGGCTTTTCATTTAGCAGTGTATCAGAGAGCCATGAGAGATGACAATAATCTATTTTTGTTATTTTTTACCTTTAAATTGTGCTTTTTTTTGTCCAACACCATCACTTGTACATTATTATAATTTAGTGAAGCAGATCTGAATTAATCTAACACTAGTATTACTTTATTCCTGCTCAGCCAGCTAAAGAATCCTGTAGCTAACACTTTGTCTTAAACCAGAAGATTTAAGAATATATTTTATTTTCTTCTTCCCTTCTTCCAGAGCAAATTTCATTTTCTACCCAATGCTTCAAACCTAATTTTTTCCTCTACTACTATTTCACAACAAATTTTGAGTATTTAAACTACTAAAATAACTGGGACTACTTAAAACTGTACTGCAGTCAGTAGAGTCTGCCAGTGTAACCATATTACAGTGAAGAGTCATGGCATCTCTTGCCACCTCTCAACAAGTAGTCAGTGTTACTGAAAGTCTGGATGGGATGCTCAGTGCTCCTGATAATTTTTTAGGTGTTTTCAACCATCTTTATTCTAAAACATTTGGAAAAATAGTGAGAAGACTTTGTTGTCCATCATTCTGCTTCCAGTTCAGTAGTATTGACCAAACCTGTTTTATTTTATGGTATTCTAAACAAGAATGGAACTTGATGTAAAGAGACATCTCAGTGCTTCTAAATGAATGATGGTGTAGGGATGGGGCTGGTTTGAGTTGGGTTTTTTTTGCAGAAGGTTTATGTAAATATGTTCATAACCATGAGAGGGAATGGGAATGAAAAGAGTGGTATCTAACCTTGATGGTAACAGTAGAATCAGAGTTAATATCCTCTTCCAAAATAACTGAATATTTAGTTCTAAAAAGAGGAGACCTCTAGATTTTTCATGTGGCATTGTTTTTTGATAACATTGTAACTACAGATATACGTCTGATAAGTATTTTCAACTGAAATTCCTTGCAACAAGAAATTGATACCTCAGAAGACTTGAAATTCATCCAGTGAGCTAAAATCCATTTTACACACCTGAAAAAAAAAGTATTAGTCAATTAGAACATCATAAGAAGTTAAAAAATTCCAAATCACATATTCATACTGAATCAGTTTTGGTTTAACACATATATTATGTTAACAATATATATGCCCTGGGAGGACATATATAGTAATTTGGTCTCTTTTTTTCTGTTCATGTAATGAATTTACTTGATTCATATAATCAATACTATAAAACTCTGCCATATATTAATATATGCTATGTAGTGCCATGTGGTATTTTGAAGGGAAATTAGAATATCTAATCATCTATAGGTTATTAACTTCTTTTAAACATTTGTGTATTTAAAACAGTAAAAAGAAAGTTAAGATTCTGTATTGCCTCTGTCTTTTACAACATAAAATTTCAGCTCCGACATATTAACTTGTGGACAGCCTTGACTTCACATGCAAACTCTGGTTTAGAGTGGTAGACTTGCAGGCAGTCATCACATATTTCCAGGTCTACATTATGAATAAAAAAGCTCCTCTTCTGATAATTATCAGTTAAATGATACAGAATTTCTCCATAAAGAAATACATTGGGTTTTTTTAACCAAGTTTATCTCCAGGGCCAAGCGAAATATTCATTTTCCTATATTGAGAGAAATAGACTGTTCTTTTGTGTCATTTAAACTGGAATGTGAACTTAAACAAGCCCTGAATCTGGCACAGTAAACAAATCTGAAAAGAAATCTACTTCTGCAACATTTTTAAATACTGTGCTAAACCACTTAGCACAGTTCAAGCCAATGCAGATGACAATGAGCTGCACACTATAATGAATGGCTTTTCTATTCCTGGCAATTTCCTATTGAGTGGTTTTACTCAGGAGTCAAATCCATTAGGAACTGAAATAAAAATATTTCCTCCTGATACTGTCATGGTGTCTCTATGGAGACAGCAAGCAGTAGTTTTGTCTTCTTCATACATTTTGAAAGACCGAGAGAGAAAAGAAAATGTAATTAGACAACATGCATAAACATGGATTTTTATGGCTTTTAATCGTATCACACCATATCATAAAACAAAACATCTTTTGCTTTTAAATCAAATACTAAAAAATGTAACAAAGCTAATTAACTGAAGAGAGACTTCAGATCGGAAACATGTCTCTGCTACGTAGTTTTAGACTTTCACCTGGAAGGGCTGAATGATAATAATTAATAGGAAAAGTCAGATTTTTACTTGCATGAGAGAGATGATTGGAAAAATTTTTAAGCACAGTGTTAATTTAATGACCTCTGAACACTGTTTCTAATACTAACATTTTATTAGTATATTTGTGAATGTTTGGAGAAAAAATATTAAATAGAAGGGCCGTAATATTTTTTCTTGAAGTGAAGGAGGCTTTGTTCCAGTAAATAAATAAATTTGGAAATGTAATTCTTGATGGTTGATGTCAAATATTTTTATTGTAAGTTTATTCCTATCACTACCATATAGTCTGATGTTAAGCATAAATTAATGTCATGAACTAAGTGCTCATATTCTCTTTTAAGAGCAACAAACTTTCATTCTTAGCTTTTGTTTATAGAAGATAAAAACATGGAAAAAATTCTCTGTTTAATTCCAGCCTGTCATTTTATTGAAAGTTTTTACTGGCAATTGCTACATTTTCAATACTCAAACTTCCTGTAGATGGATTAATTTCTATAATTTCTTCTCTTAAAGAAATTTTCTCAGCTTCTTCTCCTTAATTTCTTAACCTTTCACTCCTTAAGCATTAGACTGTTGGATTTTACAAGGTGGAACAATCTCTTTTTATTGTATCAAATGTATTTTTTCCCAAAAAACTTCAAGCAATTTTTAAGTTTCCTCTAAGAGTAATATGGGAAAACTACTGTGAGAGAAAATATTTCTGTACCCTGTTGAGTACTCAAAGCAAAAAGAAAGAACAGACTGTTCAATAATACAGTGCAGTACTGGATTGGACACAATAAGTTCAACTTGAACACAATAAGCCCTATTTAATACCAGATATTTACTGACTGTCAGAAAGAAAAGATCAACATGGAAAAACAATCAGCTAAATGAAAAGTAACAAAGGTACCAATCACCTGATTGATATCTTGAAACTTATCCTTTAATTCACATTAAATATCTGACTTTTATGTTACACAGCCTTTCAGGTGAGGAAACCAAAACTGTCTTCACACTTTAGAAAAAATAAACCTAAAACCTGAAAATGTTAAGAGGAGATCAGAGCTCTTTAACAAAGGTTCATCTTGGAAGTTGATCAAATAGCTTTAGGAGCACAGAGGTTACCTTGCCATTTCACTTTCAAATCTATTAAAGTCATCAAAAATTGTCAAGATGTAGCACTTGTCTTTTTGCCCTTATTGTCAGGTTAGAGTGGTAACAGACCTCTTGATTAAGTGTTTTTTTCAGCTTACAAATTCACAGCAGAAAAATGATTGAAACTAAACCCTCTAGTGCAAAACACGATGTGCACGAACTTTGTAGAGATACACAGAGAACAGAAGAGGAAATTGCCTACATTAAGTGAAAAAAAAAACAAACAGTTCTATTTTCTTTGTAATGAAGCAAAACGGAGTGTTAGCTAAGACTATGTTAGTAAACTGAGACTCCATGTGTGTTCATGTATAGACATATGCATGAATATATATTGCATGCTCAGTCTAAAAGACTTGCTAAAATTTTGTTCTTTGAAGATGTATTCTCACTGTTAAAGATAATTTATTTATAAAAATAAATATGTAATAGAATAGAAGTATGGGGAGACAATGTACCCAGCTGTGTATAAGAAAGGAAGTACAGAGAGCATTGTCTGGGATCCATTAAGATCTGACTGCATACCTATCTTTTTAGTTCAGATTTTGTTCCCGTTACACAGTAATGTCCCTTGATATGACAGTGACTTCTGTTGATGCAGAGCATATACTTTTTTCCCTTCCACAAGGAAGGAAAAGGTAGAGTTGTGGAAGAAAAAGAAGACTTTTTTGATGTTCCTGGTCCCCTGAAGGTCTTTTTGGTTCTCAAAGCCATTTTGGTGCGTCAGCCCTGTCACACATTCAGCAAGGCAATTTGTCATTTATAGAACAGATTGTACTGCCATCTTGCTATGAAAAAACAATATCTTGATAAAAAGTTTACAGAGAACACAGTTCCAGAAAATGTATACAGGTAATATAACAATCCACTGTTGCTAAGCGAGGTGTTTCAGTCAGCCTTTCTCCACCAACAGCTACCTTTTGGCAGCTCCTTCATATCTTAGATCCTTTCATGGCCACTTTAAATACTGTTACGTAGGGAAAAATTTTCTGACTATTTCCTGTCAAGATAATGTTAAAGAAGCTTGCAGAAGGGCCAGAAATGTGCAGAATATGGTTCAAGATCAGGAGGAAGGTGAAGAAATGTGAGGAAGATTTCCTCACTATGACAACTCTGAGTTATTAGTCCACCTCTACTTCCTATAAAAAAAAAATCCTCGTCATGCTGCAGTGTTAGCAATCTGAGCTGTGTATAATGTCCCACTCATTCTAGCATGCTTGAAAGCTTCTATAGCTGAAGTAACACTTATCTTTGTGATGAAAGTCCCAAAGGTGCTACAGAAAAATAGCTTAGTACCAATGAGAAAGATCATAGGTGAAAATTGATTGCCCTTCAAACCTTTTGTCAGCTAATACAGGTAAATAAAGCACAACAGAAGTCAATGTATTAATACCTATTAATAAAAAAGGATGAGGTTAACAAGAGAGAATTGAATCTGTTTATAGGAGGAGAATACTGTAAGCTTAAACACTTGCTATTTCAGGGCATGGATGCAATTATGACTGGAAAGAGGCAGTACTGAACATGGAATTAGACAGACTGTGTAGAATGAAGGTGAAACAACATCTGCAGCAACATCTGCCAGAAAACAAACCCAGAATATACTGCCCAGAGTCACAGTTTTAGCTACTATAAACTGAGTTACATTCTATTGAGGAGAAAGCCCTGCATAAATAACAAGTGAACCAAAAAGGAATAAAACTTATACCAGCCCCATTTTCTGTACCTGTAAAAAGACAAAGAAGGAAGGTCACAATAAAACTGGTTTTTATACTTGTGGTGCTTCAGTTGATCATAGCTAAATGTAGAAAACTATAAAAGGGATCAGTGAGAGCTGCTGGGAAAACTGCACAAGACCAAGTTTGTTCATTGCCTTATACAATATCTGGTACCTGAGTAAATATCTAGGCTGGTATGATTGAGAGTGTTTCATGTGAACAGGGACTAAAGAAGTCATTGCATGAATCAAACATTTCACACATGCACAGAGGAAAGTCTTGTAAGTTTGAACCTGCTACCCAGAGCAGATGGCTGTTTTGCCACCATAACTGTGAAAGTTTCTTTGCTGTAGAAATAGCTGTCATACCAGAATATTTAGTCCTGTGTTTACATGAGAGCTGTACTAGTCTTTCATCCTATTTTTTTTTCTAGATTTTTTTGTATTTGTCTAATATATTTGTTTTAGGTAAATTTTAAATTCATCGAATATATAAATTTGTAAGACATCCATAAGAATCGAGTCCACCTTCCTGCTCCTTGTAAAATGACCTAAAACAAACAAAGAAACAAAAAAAACCCTAAACCGTGGGAATAAAATTAATTAGATATTCTGGAACTCTGGCAGGCTTGGCACAGTGATCCCTTCTCTGGAGACCCTGTTCCAGTGATTGATCATCCTCTCAGTGAAGAACTGTTTTCTAATATCAAGCCTCAACTTCTCGTGATACAGCTTCTCTTCATTTCTTTGTAACCTATCACTAGTCATCAGAGGTTGGAGATCAGCACCTTCCCCTCTGCTGCTTCCCTTGAGGAAGTTGTAGACTGTGATGAGGTTGCCCTCAGCCTTCTCCAAGCTGAACGAACCAAGTGACCCCAGCCTCTCCTCAACAGCTTAGTCCTTGAGACCTTTCACTAATGTTGTAATCCTCCTAAAAGCTTCATATCCTTCGCTTATTCTTGTGCCCAAAGCTGCCCACAGGACTTGAGGTGAGACCACAGAGCAGCAGAGTGGGACAATCACCTCCTTCAGTAAGTCATTTAGCATCTGTCTTTGTCCCTAACCTCATCAAGTACTAGATCAGTATTACCTCTAATCTTCCTTTTGCTGTTAAAATCGATTTTTCTTTGCCTTCACAGGTTTAAGTCTATGCAAGCTATGGCCTGATGAACTTTCTTCCTACAAAGTGGCAAACAGCATCTCTGTAGTCCTCCTGTGTCACCTGTCCTGGCTTCCAATGTCCACAGACTTTCCTTTTTGAACTAAGTTTTAGTCTGGTTTAAGAAAGTTTACAGCAGCCTGAACCTATTTAAAGCAAGTAGAAGGTAGTGTGCTATTTAAAGATGGGAGTGGATATCTAACTTTGCAAGGTGAAGGAATGCAAGCAGAGGAAAATCTTTAAGTACTGGATTAAAGTATCACCATGAAGTCATATTCTGCCATGTTCCCTCATGATGTTTTTTCTTTGTTTCATGAATGGTCTCATTAGAATAATTTAATCTTCATGCATAGCAACTCACTGACTGTTACGGATAAACATAATGAAATCTAATCCTCGGGGACTGAGTGGCATAAACTGGCACTGTCTATGGAATGTTAAAACCATCTAGGTTAACAGAAAATGAATTATGTCAGTGTAGTATTCACTTGAGACATTTATTATTTTAATAAGACAATAAAATTAATTAAACTAGACTTGTTCTTCAAATTTAACTGTAAGCATATTATTTAACAATTGCCCAGCTCTTTGGACTATGTTTTCTTCTGCTCCTCTTTTTCCAGGCCACAAATAGGAAGCATCTCAGATAGTTTTCCAAGCCCATGTGGGGCTTTCCAATCCATCTAAAAGAAGTTAAACCAGGAGAAAATGCTTATGATATATGCAGTGATACTGTCTTCTGTCTCAATTTTCCTTGCGGTTTAAAATAGTAAGATTGATAGTCTAACCTCATAATATATAAGAAAAAGTGATGGTACCCACGGAAATTCCAAATGACAACATTCCATTTTCCCAGGCCAGAAAAAATTAGAATGGAATTTGTCAAGTGTCCCCTTAGAACTAAGAGAAGAGAGATGCTTCATCTTATTTCAGTGTGACTACATGTTCTTTTTGAGGACAATATCCATGGTGGATGTAGTGTTTTTCATGAATTTCAGGTAGGTCTGGGAGAAGATTTGTCCAGGAACAGTTGCCATAGAATAATAAATACATTCATTAAGCACAACTTTTTTTTCTTTTTTCAGATATGATCATTCATTTACCACTTTTATTCCCTCCCCTCTCCCCAACAATGAACTTCCTGTGACCTTCAGAATTCAAGCATGCAGCCCAGAGCACATATCAGAATGTGAGGGAAACTCATCCTCTTCTGGTAAACTCTCTGGGCTATAGAGCTCAGACAAGGGCCTATTGTGTCTCTCTCTTGAAATAGTAGGTAATGTGTTAGGTATCCAAAACACACAGTGTATTTTAGTGTTTCAGTTGTTTGATTGGCTCTATGTCATGGACTTTGTTGTTAACAGTTAGTTGCCTCATTTTGCCTTAAAACAGGGTGAAGTAAAATGTAATGAAATATTTGTTTATAACATCCTAAGTAGTCTTTGCACCTACTGGTATTTACAACAGACATTGATAAAGGTTAAAAATATTGCTTTACTTTTTAAATGATATTTATGTATCTCTTCTAGAATAAGGATCATCCCTGTATATGAACAGCTGGTAGACATCTGGTCTCACTGAATTTGAAACTCCCTTATTCTTTGTAACTCAATAGGATGCTATAGTTCAAAATATGCTCTTACATTCTACAACCAATGTATCACAAATACACAGAATACCCTGAAGAAGACAAATACACATACCTATTTTCTGGTATTTGACTGTCACCAGAGACAATACTCATTAGTTGATTTCAGATACTGATCCACAACTTCTTTCTCATTTACACCCTAATATAAATAAGCTTCCTCTCTACCCCACATTATTGATTTGATTAATAATGTACTGCTAGTTTTATTATTAACTTACTTCAATATTTTATTTCAAATGTATAGGGAATTATAGGGAATTATGTAACAATTTCAAGTGAAAAGAAATTCTTAATGATAACTGTAATTTAACAGTGGACTTGATAATCTTAATGGTCCTTCCCAACTTAAAAAATTCCATGATTCTATGATTCCAGTTGAAACCGTAAAACCCTAGTAGTTAAATTCTTCAATAAATCTTTTGAAAATATGCAATTTTTTTGGCTTTGGCGTATATGGACCACAGTTCCCAGAGAGAAAATTTGTCCATATTTCACAGCACATTTTTAGTATGTCTGTTGATGAGCAATTTCCAGTCTTGCCGTTGCTGCTCAACTTATTTCATTTTCTGTGTTGTCTCCCAGTATGACAACTTACTGTAACTCTCAGGGAGATTGGTTCTGAGAGAGATGGTTGCCTTCCAGTCGCTGAAGTTATTTTCTTCTTCTACCTTTCCCAGCCAACTGTTCTGTTAGCAGAATTCTCTCCCAGCAGGCAGCTGTCAGTGCTGTTGCTTAAGTGTTTTTGCTGGTGTGTGCTCTCACTGAGCCATTGCCAATAAATTTCATGATGCTTCCTGTTTGCATATTTTGGCCTTTCCAATGCCACTGCACAGCAAAATAGCTAAAAGCTGACCTTTCTTTTTTACAGATTGTAGTATTTTTTTACAGAGAGACTGCAGTATCCCAGATTTGTGTACAGAGTGGCAGAAACTCTACATGAGTTTCCTGTTCACTCTTTTTTTACTCCATTCAGTTTGTAGTCTTTGTTGATTCTGGATGTAAGGTAGCACTTCTCTCTGCCACTTCATCACCAAGCATACAGACTTGCATATTTCCCATGTCTCTTTTAAAGAAACAGCCCTTCCTTCTTCTGAAGTCTTAAATTTGGAAATTAACATGGAAGAAGTAGTAAGGTTTTCAGTAGAAAGAAAATTAGAATAAGTGGCACAACTGTGGGCTGGTATATATCTATGAGATGACTAGTGTGATGAAGAGCTTTTAAATGGTATTCTAGTCCTGTGCTGAGCTCCCCCTATTTCTCCAATTTACACAAAGTAAAATCTCAGTCCTTTTTCAAGTTCCAGGTATACTGTCTTTCTCAGTTGCATTTACTTTTCCTTAATTAAGATTGTTTTGTGATTTTTTTCTGCAAAATGGAAAGAACTTTCAATGCATGTCTGCTGTATTATTTTTTATAAATATGAGTTCCCATTATCTAGTAGTCATAATCATAAAACATTTAACTGGAAGGGAAAAAAAAACAAAAAACTAATTGAATGAAAAAATCCAATAAAAGTTTAGATAATTTTTTTGTTTTTTTTCAATTTGAGATGCTTACACTGTCTAAATTTTGAAAAGTAGAAGTTCACAGTTTTCGTCCTGTTCAAGGATACAGCATCTATTGAAATTTGAAATGCTAACACCTTTTGAAATATCTGAGTTGGAAATAGATTCTTTATCTTATAAAGTCAAAAGAGATTTTTTTCCTGAAACTTAGTTGTGTTTTATGGAATCTACTGTAAACCAAGTAATGTGGTGATAATATGAATACAGCTGGTTATTCATTGTACTTTTTATGTTTCATATCTAGAAATATGAAAGGGTTGCTATTTTTCCAAAAGATTTGTCTGTTTCTCTTATAATGAGATTGAGTCAATGATTCAAGTTGTCTCATGCAGATGTAAATGTGTTTCATTTACAGCTCTGACTAGAATCACTCAAATATTGATGAATTGTTGGTGGAAATCATTCTAAACTATTTTTTTGGGTGTTACTAGGACTTTTTTACAGGGCTGCAGTATATTTGCATAATTTGAAATAACTCCTGGTCAGTTGTTCATATAGACATTTCCTAAACCATCCCTTTCTCCTGATCACTAAGGCATTAGATTCAGTGTTACTCATTTCTTAGTCTGGGCTCCAGGATTTTTACCATACTTAATTTTTAGCAAACAAAAGTCCCTCTTTTAGGAATTCTGACCAAATATTCTATAGCAACTTCACACTCTTTCTGGAACATAATCACAGTGAATTAAAACACCTTCAAGGATTGTTCTAAAATCTTGTGTCTTAGTTCAATTCCCCACTCCAATGTTTGCCCGCACAAACCGAACTTTTTCAGATATTTCAGAAAAGCATTTTGGCAATTATTTTATTGAATAATTCTGAAAAATTAGCTTTGCCTAAAGAGTAAGAGTGAAGGTCACCTGTTATCCCCTGAGAGTTCCTGCATTCCTAAGCATATGGCACTGTCAGACTCACTTCTATTAGCTCCAGAGGATGCCGAAACCAATATTATGGTGTCACTGTCAGCGCCATTTCCTTAAGTACTTGCTACTGTGTAGCTCATCACAGGTTTTTCTGCAATCTCCTGATGAAACCCAACAAAGACATGCAAAGGAGCAGCATTTAACCAGAGTGGCCATGCATTAATTACCAGCTTGATATAAAGAGTTTCGTAAATTTCATATTTTCATTTAAATGTATTTCTTTTTGTGTATCTTGTTTGTATCAATTTTGATAAACGTCCAGCATCATACTGTCGACAAGGTCCCTGAGAGAAACCAGTTTTTGTTTTTCAGTGTTAGAACTTCAGCCTAAGCATTCTGACATTTGATATGGAAATGAGATGTAAAGGTCTGATGGGAAATTGATCAGAGTTCCATAGCAGTGGTACAGAAACTTAGAGGTTTTTCCAACTATTATTCAGTGTCAATTTATTTTTCACCTGTACACTATCAATGGAATATGCCAAGTCATTTGTTATGGAATACGTAAGAAATGTTGCAAGATACATGTATAGAACACCTTACAGATAGACAAATATGAATTTGTTTTAAAAGACGAGGGGCTAGGAAAAGAAAGGATTTTATTCTCAATTTTACAAATAATACACTAATTGCAAATATTTCTCCTATCTTCTCTTTTCTTTTTCTAATGAAAAATAATTGTTTTTGACCAGCAACAGTGCAGATTACTGTTGTGGTGTCACAGGAAGGATATATCTCAAAAGACAAGCCAAGTATGGTTAAAATATTCTTTCCCCAATATTGACTAAATAAAGCTATTTTTAAAGGGATATTTAGCTTAAGACTAACTTTTAGATACTTAAGAATTTACAGGACAATATATACATCATAAATCTCCATTTTATTGCATGTTCTCTGGATATATAATTTTTAAAAGAACTGGTAAGTTTCTTCACTGAAGAATGTTAGAAAAGTTGACATTATTTTTTTCTAACAACAAGACAGCATTGGACTTAAAGTAATATCCTGGCAAGAAGCTGTCATGTCAATCTGTTCTGTATGTGAGAGGTAAAGATAGGACTCAATAGGGAAAATTTAGTAATCAATGACAAGTCAAATACAGAACAAAAAGAATCTAATTCCTCATGACATAGATTTATTTCCTGCCAACTTACATCTGGATTCATCCTGGATCAACTTCATTTATCTCTAACAAAACTATCAAAATTCAGAAATAAAATAAAAATTGCATAAATGATGTGTCTAGTGAAATATGGAGGCTACAGGATTAGTCATTTAGTGACAGCTTTGAAATATATATTCTGTTGAATACCATATGTTTTTAATGCTTTTAGTTGAACTACCTTTCTGAAATTTTTCTGGTAAAATCACTTAAGTGTGTGCAAAATACTCATGGAAATCAAAGTTTGGGATTAACTTTAATATTCAGGAATTCACTGTGAGAAGGACTCACTGTAGGAAATTGGTCATTTTCCATACACTCACATAAACAATAATCACTATAAATGGAACAGTTACATGACAAGGCTACTTTTATAGTTACCAGGACAACAAAGCTGAAGTTTCAGATTTAGACAATGAAGTTAGTTTAATTCGCAAAAGTAAGATTCTTATTCGTTATAATTGAGGGCACGGGGTAGAAGCAACTTTTTATGAATTGAGACATGCTATGCTGAAGGGTGAGGGATCCATAATCAGTTCTCGCTCAGCTAATGTTGTATTTTTCTGAGGCTGTTCAAATACCAAAATTTATACTAATTGACATAAATAAAGATAGCTTTTATTGGTTATAAAAAGTCCATAACATGAAATATGATTTAGAAAAATCCCTATTTTGAAATTAGGTTGAAACTCTTGTGCCTATTCACTCTAGGAAATGTTTGTTTAATGTTTAAATTCTGTTACAAACCATGTGCTTTAATTTGATTTCAAGTTTCTTTCAGTTCAGTCTATCATCTTCCGTAAACTACATCCTGAAGTTGTAGATGCGTTGTGACTGTTCAGTTTCCAAACATTCACTTTACAAGCTACCCATATTTAAGCCAAAGAAAAAGTAATGTAAATTTAATCCAAACTAAGTCATAAAAAAGTACTTCAATTTTAAATCAGTTTGATAAGAGACTCTTCAAAGTACTGGGCCTCAGTGATATATTTGGTATTGACAATATATGCAATTATCTAAACTTCTATAGGCAAAGAATATACCTATTTTTACAAGAAAATTTTAGGACTTGACTTGTGGTCTTACTGATGGAAAAATCTGACCCAAAATACTGATACTTTCATATTTTTTCACTTTGACAATTAAGAGAAGGTATTCTTCCATGTAAAATAGTATAAATACTAGCTTCATGTGGATAAAAGTTTATGTGTCTGTATGCCCCAAGAAAAAAATGTCCATCCTTCTTCCAATTAATTCTTAAACGTCATGTGGATTCAAGGCCTTTTAAAATATTATTTCAAAGATTTCTCACAATTTTACTATGACGATATTCAAGCAGAAAATTGGTGTTTTTTTGGGGGGAGGGGGGTTTGGTTCTGTACACATTTCCTACTTTCAATTTTTTCATTGTAACTGAGATTTAACTATGGTTCACAAAATCTTCTACTGGTACTGGTTTTTCCAACAAAAGTTTGCCAAACCCTGACTTTTTCTTCCTTCTTCCATTATTTTTCAGTTCTTTCCCACTTTGCATGATCCGTATAAAATCAGTTAACATCAAAGAAAATCATGAAAATGAAAAGCTCTTTTGACTGCCAGTAGTAGCTGCTGAGACAATTTTTTTTTGTCTGCATATTTTCTCAGGTTTAAGACCATAGGAACCACAGGAAATATTGTCTATTGTCATCCTGCTCCCTGTTCAGCTCTCTACTCTCTGTCTGCAAGTGGAATTGGTACCATAGCATTGCCTAGATATATATTTTAAGGAATTTTAATGATGGATCATCCCTGTTCTCTGTAGTTTTCCTCCTGTTTCTTCCAACAGTATGAAGCTTCAGGTTGCTCAGACTGAAGGGTGCTTTTTACATATAAAGTGCTTACATAGTACCCAAATATGAAAATTAACATGTGTAGTTGTAGCTTTCCACTGTTTTAGTGTAACTGACATCCAATACCAGAACGTTTTTTATCCTACATCAGAAACTCTTTTTTTTTTTTCTTTTTTTGTTTTTTTCTCTTTTCTTTCAAGACAACAGAACATGGTTATGGACTGATTGATAATGATTTCTTATGAAGATGTAATGTCTATGGTTCTTGCTCTCTTTATTGTCATTGACTAGACAAAAAAATTTGAAACCCCTTCACAAAAACAAAAGTGTCCTTTCTTGCAGATTCTCCACTTCTATATTTACCTTTCTTGTCAATTTTCCAGTTTCATGCTTAACTTTTTCTTCTTAATGTATTTTGGAATAGAATGAGATGGAATGAGGATGTGATATTAAATGGAAAAAGCATTTTCCTATTTTTCTTAAGTCAGCAAATCTGAGTGTGACAGTGGTCAAGCCTAACAAGAATTAACTTGGATAAAATTGAGCTCTTTAAAAGTAATATTTTTTTTTTCCCCCTATGTGATACTCTCTAACTTAGACTCCTAAGTAGAAGGCAGTGAGCAAATAGGAAGTGGACAGATAAAGATGCCCTTCTATCTCAGCAGAAACTTGCCAATGAGGTATGCCTTGTATCTTCTAGCTACTGAATTTTTACGTATATTTGTACTTGTGCACCACCTAATTTCTACAGCATGCTGTCAGCTTTGTCACATGAAATGAAAAGGAGGTTAGCATACACATTTTTTAGTCCCATAAAAAATAGTCTGCCATAGTTACCCTCATGATGAAGAATTTTGAGATGCTGCAGAAAATATATTTTGGTTGTTAAATTGTTGAAGACAGAAACTATCTTTCAGAGTTTGTAGATACTATATATTGGAAGCCTCAGGGCTTATATACAAGAAATAGGAAAAAAACCGCTAATATGTATATATTTTTTATATATATATTTATATTAATTTATTACTTGCTTGTGGCAGTGTGGCTTGCTTCAAGACTGTAAGCTCTTCAAAGTTGGGATTATATTTCATATGGTTTGTATATTGTAACATCTGTGATCCTGGTAAATAATGAAAAGTTACATAACTAGTAGAAGTTTTTTTGGCACTCTGGTTAGATAGTTTTTCAGCAGTTCATTAGGAAATATCATGTACTCCACTCCACACATGTTTACAATAATGCTGATCTCTTAAAAAAATAGCTTTAATTTAAAGTGCTTATCTGGTTTTCTCTGAAAATAACCAAGTAATCCTTTTAAAACTGTACCTGTTTTAAATTAAACCCTCTAGCACTCAAATTTTATGAAGACATGTTTGAAGACACCACATCTTTGACTCTTCACTGCTTGAAAAACAGAAGTACCATTGTCCTGGGTTTAGCAGGGAAAGCTAATTTTCTTCCTAGAAGCTGGCCCAGTTCTGTGTTTTGGATTTAGGTTGATAATAATGTTGATAAAAAACTGATGTTTTAGTGGTTGTTGAGCAGTGCTTGCCCTAAGTCAGTTTCCCTTGCTCTATCAGTGAGCAAGTGCTAAAAAATCTGGAAGACAGCATGGCCAGGACAGCTGACCCAAACTGGCCAAAAGGATACTCCACTCCACAGAGCATTATGTCCAATATATAAACTGAGGGAAGTTGGCCAAGAGAGGCTGTTTGCTTCTCAGGGACAGGCTGAGCATCAGTCAGCAGGTGGTGAGCAATGGTATTATGCATCACTCCTCTCTTTTCGTTATCTCCCTTTTCATCATAATCGTTAATGTTAGCTGAGCAACAGTTACTATTATTGTTATTATTATTATTATTATTACTATTACTATTACTATTGTTATTATTTTTCTTTATTTCAACTCCTAAACTGTTTTTATCTCGACCCACAAGTTTTATCTTTTTCTGATTCTCTTCCCTATCCCACTGGGAGAGGGGAGAGGGGAGGGGAGGAGTGAAGGAGTGAGTGGACAGCTGTATGGTGATTATCTGGTAGCTGTGGTTATACCAGAACACCTATAAGGCCAAGACTGAAAAGTATCTTGCAACTGACAAATCTTACCCTTTTTGATTAAATAAGCAGTGACACTCTTCTGTCATCCTTGGACCATTGTATTGTAATGAACACTCAGCTCTTTCTGAGAGGTGCAAAAATTATAGTTGACAAAGACTGTTTTGATATGAACATCTGTAGATACCTCTCCCGGTAATTGCTGTAAATTTGTTGTAAAACTTTCCTTTCAATAGCACAATAAAGCCTTTGATAGACATGTTGTCCCTAGAAGTTTTGCTTTCCAGATTCAATTCCAAAAATTCAACGTTTATATTCCTACAAAGGTTCTTATATGAGAGACACATTATCAAAGCTTAACAACCCTGAGTTTGGTTACTTTGTGTTCTCTATACAAGATAAAAAAATGGATTGAGATTATTTTCAGTTCTTTTACCATTAGGGTAAAAGGTATTCCTTTTCTTCAGCATTTGACAGACATTTCTGAATGGGTCATCTGAAGTTTTTTTAATGAAATCTTTATTTCCTTATCTGCTATTACTTAAAGTGATGTCTCCAGCTTAAATTTACAAATAGATTCTAAATAAATTTTCTATTAATTAAATTTTCTATTTCTAAAATTTCTAAATAAAATTTTTCAGAGAATACTCTGAAAAAGTCTAAGATGTTTTCATCTAATTTTTTTCTAACTGAATTTTTTTTATTTTTCTAGATTTTTTTCTCTTTCTATTGCTTATGATAATTCTGCTGCTTTTTGGAATAAAGCAAATCTCCCCTGTTTATTTTAAGAATGATTCAGTTTAAAAATATTGCTGATTCCACAGAAAGGTCTTTAGAGTTTGTTTTATAGCACTTTCCAAGGTCATGGTATACCCTAGATCTTTTTAATTCCGTAGCATTTGATATGTATTGCAGAAAAAACGCCACTCACTCTTTTATGAAAGTAGAATTGGCCAGGAGTGCTTGCCATCTCTACTTGACTCTCTTTAGAGGTCTCCAAATACATTGTGCATGTCTTGTGAACCTTTGTGTCACATTTTTCAAGTTAGCCAAAGGTGTCTTACTCTTCTGACGTTTGAAATGGAAGTAAAATGGAAACCATGCCATTTGTTTCCTCATGTTGTCAGAGATGGCCTCAAATATGTAACATTTAAACTTCCAAAATATTCTGTGGGTTGTTTGCTGTTTTTTTTTGTTTGTTTTTTTTTTTTTCCCATTAGAAGTGTCTTATTGTAATGTGGTGGTTTATCAATAAAAGGACACTTTTGAGAAACTAATGTCCATTTGTATCCTAATGAAATCTAAGCAGTTTCTTTCTAGCATTCAACTTGAATACTGAGAAGTGTGTTTTTCTTCGGACCTTTGTTTTCCTTGATTGATCCTGGTTTGCATCCAGATGCACAGGTAAAATAGATATAAGAAAAATTTAGAAATCTCCAGGTTTTCTGTACTGAAAACCCCTCTGTTTAATTTTTCAATATTACAAAAAAAAGTTCTATTATAGTTATTCAATATTTTGGACACATTTCACTCTTTTACAAGAAGATGGATATACTAATTTATTTCCTTTTATAACTGAGTAGACAATGTAAGTCTGATAATTTTGCTAGAAAATGCCAGTGGGAACAGAGGTACATTTTATTCTCAAAGAAACTATGTCAGCTGCTTCCTACGCTATTATTTTTATGTGGCTGCTGACTTTCCTGTGTGTTTCCTATCAAGTGATAATGCCAGGTCTGGCAGCTAAATTTCTTCTGGTCTCCTTTAAAATGAATAAAGGCATTATATTATTCATCTCCCAATCCTCTGTTATCAAGGTGCTACTGAAGCAGAGTTTTACAGAAACCCTTGGACTGATGATTCTGAAGAAAAGCCCAGTTATTCTATCTTCCTCCAATTTCTGGATGAAACCAGTCTCAAAGAGGTGGTGCTGTGATGATACTAACTGAAACAGAGCAGGGTGATATTTCACCTCAGTGCCAAAGGATAATTGTGAAGAAGCTGAGTGGAAGGTACAAAGAGCTAAGAGCAAGAAAACCTGAGCACTAGTGGGATGAGCAAAGGAACTGGTCAGTGATGTCTCCTCAATGATCCTGACCACTGCTCACAGGTTATATGAGGAGTAGGAGCTTTTCAAATAAAAATGGTTTATTTGTTTTCTGCACCACATTGAGAGAGATTATGGAAATAAATACAGAGCAAGAAAACTGAGGGTTCTTCAGCAGTCATATCAATCCAGGTTTTCCTTGCTGCGTTTCAGTGTTATCTTTTCTACCACCAAAATACTGTTCTTGGTGATCAGAGCTTACATTCAGTGCTCTGTGGTTCTTAGGTATCTTTTTTTTTTTTTTCATCTTATATTGATTCTTTAGGAAATGATGTTGTTTTCTTACAGATATTTTATCTACTATGACTTCGGTTTAATATTTAACTGTTGTTAAAGGAAAACTTTCATTGCTTGGAGCCTACCATGGACATCTTGGAGCTGGATATTTTAGTAAATATTGCTGTTCTGCAGAAGAAATTCAATGTTTGTATTCAAAAGTCTTTGTCTTTGCACCTTTTAGAAAGCTGTTTCAAAATATACCTGCTGAGAAAAACTTTACTTAAAGGTGTTTTGAATTGTGCTAAGTTGAAGAAAACGCAAAGATTCTTTGTGAAAGGTACTACAGGATTGTACTATAGTGTTGCTGTAACTCAGTTGGACTTCTGAATGCCCTTTGCAAGTCCCATTTCAGAATGGAATTATGATTTTTCTTCTTTCCTTTTACTAATACTTAGACATCTCAGCTTGTATTTGAGTGGGGACTTCAAGCTGCTATGTGTACTTATGTAACAAAAGCAGGCAAATTGTGTATTTTTAGGACCAAGGAACTATATCTGTAGAAGTGCAAAACCAAGTTTATTTTAAAAGAGACTGAAGACACTAACTACCATGCATCAAGATGTAAGTTTCAATTATCTTTTCATAATTCAAAACTCTCTGAAATTGAGCATTTGTTTATTTTCTTGAAACCATTATCAGGTAAAAATTCTTCCATCATCTATTTCAAAACTAATGCTTTCTGCTTATTGTGTCCATCTCCTGTCTAAAACATCATATTTTTTTTTACATTTTTGTGCAATTTAGATGTGTGCTGACCCACTTCTTGAACATAATAAGTTACAGACAAACATACTGGGATGATTTGCCTTTCAATCTTCATTTTAGGAGATAAATTTACTTCTTGCAGCTTCTCAGTGGACATGTGATTTTTTTTTTTTTTATCTTGCACAAATTATACTGAAATTAAATCATAAAGGACTGTCACTGTTTAAGTATATATATACAGATTTTAAAAGATATGTATTTATTAATACATTTTGGAAAATAAGGGAATCTATAATGCTGTTTTATTTTGGAGGAGTTATTTGTGATCTGAGAAGAAATCTGTGACATTGTAGACATCAATAGGAAGGGTTTTGTATCCTAATAAAGATTACAGAGAGGAGCTAGATTTAAGAGCACTGGAACAAAGCATTTCCATATTTGTTTCAAGGTATTAGGATCTCTTTCAGCTCAGCTAATACTTTTTTATCTTGAGCTCCACTGTAAATATTTGCCTTATTCCTACAACATAATTGTGGTCTACGTTTTAAAAAAATAATTGTATTGCTTCCTGAGAAATGAGCCTTTGTCACTTTCTAGACGGGACATACCACTTAGTAGTCATCTGTATAACGATTGTTCTCACAGTATCACTGACATATTCTGGTATTTCATACCAAAGTAATTTTAATTTAGCAGCTAAAAGCTGCAGCTAATAAAATACAAGGTATCTATCCATTGCATAGAGGTGTTGATGTCAGCAGAATGCTACATATCTGGAGCACTGCTCTATCTTGTGATTTTACTGATCTACTATTAAGAGTACATATTAAATCAACATATTTCAATTATGTCCAAAATAGTATCAAGAGATTAATCCAAAGGCCCATCAACAAAAGAAAGAACATTTTTTCAATGGTATGAAGTCTTGCAAAATGGAAAATTGCTGTTTCCAATATGTGATCTGTGAAATTCAACCATAAGAGAACTGATATGTGAATTTTTACAAATAAGGTGTCTTCAGAAATAAATCTCTAATTATTAATCTCATGGTATATGGAATCCTTGCCTGAGTGAGTGCACAAAGACTGAGTGAAAAATTTTGAAGTCTCTTTCACTATCCAATATAAAGCATTTCTATTTTGAGCACCTGAATTTCTATTCCAGCAGAAAATGCTCTTGTAAATTCTCATTCCAAACATGTGGTTTCACTATTTATACCACCCTGTGTTTAGCCTTTAACCTAAACAATTCTTTTAAAATCTCCTTCACCCAGGGCTGCCTTCCCTTCTGCCTTTCCTGATCTCTTTCAAATGCCCTTTTTCCACTAGGTTCAGCAGCCGGCTCTGTTGCCCTCATCTGCTGCCTCCACCTGCAGAGACTCAGCTGCAGTGCTTTGTGGAAGCTCCTTCTCCCACCTGCAACAGTCAGCAGGAAATGCTGCTGAAAAGGATTGTGAAGTCTCACTTATTTTGCATGTGTAACCTGAAGAGTGATTCCTACTGCTAAGAAAAAAAAAGTGTTTGTTGGTTTTATTTCAACAATATTTTCTTTTCTGAGGTCTCCTGGATAATCAGAATTATTGCACTGTATACAAGGCTGAAAAGAATGGATGGTGGTGTGGTGGCAGTGTTTAGTTGTGAGTTTGGGTCTTGTGTGGGGCTGCTTTGAAAAAGAAAGGAATTTTGCTTTCCAGTTTCAGTTTGTGTAAGTATAGCCAAATTAAAGGATAACTGCAATCACACAAGAACTTCTAGATCTCAGTTTTCATATGTGACTACACGTGCTTGGGGTTGTCTGTTTGGGTCTTAGTTTACTGTACAAAATCACAGAATTGTAGAATTGTTTAGGTTGGAAAAGACCTTCATGATCATTGAGTTCAACTGTTAACCCAGCACACCCAGGTCCAGCACTAAACCATACTCCAAGTGCCACATCTACGTCTCTTAAATATTTCCAGGGATGGTGACTCCACCACTTTCCTGGACAGCCTGTTCCAATGCCTGACAGCCCTTTTGGGTACGAAATTTTTTGTAATATCCAAACTAAACCTTCCCTTGTGAAACTTGAGGCCATTCCATCTTGTTTGTTAGTGAGGAGAAGAGACACTTCACTACAATCTTGTTTCACATAGTTGTAGAAAGTGATAAGGTCCTCTTGATTCTCTTTTTCTCCAGGATAAACAACATCAANCAATATCCAAACTAAACCTTCCCTTGTGCAACTTGAGGCCATTCCATCTTGTTTGTTAGTGAGGAGAAGAGACACTTCACAATCATGTTTCACATAGTTGTAGAAAGTGATAAGGTCCTCTTGATTCTCTTTTTCTCCAGGATAAACAACATCAAAACTCTTAGCCACTCCTCCTGAGTCTTGTGCTCCAGACCCTTCCTCAGCTTTGTTGCCCTTCTCTGGACACACTCCAGCACCTCAATATCTCTTTTGTAGTGAGAGGCCCAGAACTGGATACAAGATTCGACGTGTGGCCTGGTAAAGGGGACAATCACTGCCCTGATCCTGCTGGCCACACTATTGACTGCTGATACAGGCCAGGATGCACTTGGCCTTTCACTCATCCACTAATGAGTTCACCTTGCTCTAGAAGGGGATGAGGTTGGTCAAGCAAGACCTACCTTTCATAAACTCATCTTGCCTGAGCCTGATCCCCTGGTTGTCCTGCATTTGCTGTGTATGACACTCAAAATTATCAGCTCTATCACCTTCCCTAGCACCAAAGGTCAGACTGACAGGACTGTAGTTCCCTGGATCCTGTGTCCAGATCTTCTTGTAGATAGACGTTCACACAATTGTGAACTTCCAGTCACCTGGGACCTCCTGAGTCAGACAGGACTGCTGCCAAATGATGAAAAATGTCTTGGTGAGCACTTCTGTCAGCTCCCTCGGTACTCCTGGGTAAATCTCATCTGGTCCCATAGACCGAGTGGTGTTAGCAGGTCATCAACCAATTGCCCTTGGATTATGGGGGCTTCATTCTGCTCCCTCTCTTCCAATTAGGGGGATAGTACCCAGAGAACAACGGGTCTTGCTGTTAAAGACTGAGGCAAAGAAGGCATTAAGCACCTCAGCCTTTTCCTCATTTGCCACTATGTTTCCCCCTGCATCCAAAAAAGGATGGAGATTTTCCTTAGTCCTCCTTTTGTCACTCATGTATTTATAGAAACATTTTTATTGTCTTTTACAGCAGTAGCCAGATGAATTTCTGGTTGGGGTTTTGACTTTCTTATTTTTTTTTCCCTGAATAAGCTAATGAAATCCTAGTAGGCTTTCTGAGTTGTCATCCAATTCTTCCAAAGGTTAAAAACTCTCCTATTTTTTTCTGAGTTCCAGCCACAGCTCTCTGCTCAGCCAGAATACTTTTCCTCAAAATTGGCTCATCCTTCAGTATGTGGGGATGCCCTGCTTCTGTGCTTTTCATATTATTTTCATGAAGAATGCCCAGCCTTACTGGACTCCTCTGCCCCCTCAGGGCTGCCTCCCAAGGGACTCTCCCAACCAGTCACCCAAAGCCTGTCCTTCTGGAGGCCAAGATGACAGGTCTGCTGACTCTTCTCCTTACTTCTCTGAGAATCAAAAACTATCAGTTCATTATCACAATGCCCAAGATGGCCTTCAGCCATCACATCACCCACCAATCTTTTTCTGTTCAAAGATAGTCAAGTGGGCACCTCCCCTAGATGCCTCACTTACCAGCTGTGTCAGGAAGGTATCTTCCAAGCACTCCAGGAAGCTCTTAAACTGTTTCCTGTCTGCTGTGCTTTATTTCCAGGAAATATCTCATCCCATAAGTTGAAGCTCCCCATGGTGAGGCTTCTAGCAGCTGCTTACAGAATATTTCATCTGTTTCTTCACTATGTTTGAGTGGTCTATAAGAGATTCCCACCAGGATATCCATCTCATTGTCCTTCCCTGATTCTTACCCATAAATTCTCAACTCTGTGCACAAGTTGTCTGTGATATTTCTGTGACAGCAGCTATATCATAGTCTTCCTGCCGCACGATGGTTTCCAGCTCCTCCTGTCTGCTGCCCATACACGTGTATCAGCATAGATGTGCTTCAGCTGGGCTATTAATCCTGCCACCTTCCTTATGGGCATGATGCCTTAAGTTTTAGCTATCATATTTTTCAGATTCTGTACTGCCTAAGCAGTTACACTCCGAACTTCATATAAAGTGTTAGCAAGTTCTCTTCACAGCTTACTTAGACAAAACAATCCTTTTCCAGCCTGAGAACCAAGGACATCGTTGTAACTTTGGGCTGAAAAAATGTAAACAACGGTGAATTGAAGAAAGCAATCTGGGAGGATGAGACTTCCTAGTCTGAAACTGTAATTGGACAATTAACCCCAATATGTAAATGGACCAAAACTTTAATAAAAGTGTGAAAACTCGTGGCTGGCCATCCATCTTGTGTCCATCTTGGGTCCATCTTGGGTAGAGCCACGGCCGGGCTCCTGTACTGTCCAAGGTGTATCCTTTGAAGGCCTCTTAATAAATACCTACTTTATTCCTTTAACTCAGTCTATCCTCTCTTCCAGGTAGCCTCTCTAGGCATCAGGGGAACCCCCTAATTCCTGGATAGAATTTCCTAGTGATGGATAACACTTTTGCTACAGAATAATTGTTTGCTCCTAAGGTTTAATTTAAATGGCACAGCGCACAGATTTTATACTTATCTCCAGCTATGTGTCTCTACTTCAAAGGAAAATAGTTCACAGGAGTTGAAACCTGACAATCTGAAAACATATTGAGAGAGTTCTGTAGATGAGTAATCTAGCAGGCAGCAGCTGGGCTTATTCAATCAGCACTGTCATCTCTGATCTCATACCTCACAAACCACTTTCATCTGACAAAATTTCAGTTCTTTTCCTGTTGTGATTTCCTGTGAACACTGTTATTGTGAAATAGTTGTACAGTGCTTAAGCATCTTGATCTTAGTGCAAAAAAGCCTTGTTCCTTGTACTTGATCACCTGAAGCTTTGAGTTTTAGTTCCTTGTGATCGGTTGTAGGCACTTTGAATTTGTGTGTTCTGTTCTGTACCTAAACAGCCTCTTTTCTTTCTGAGTGATGTATACGATTATGTTCTGCTGCAAATATGGAAGTAATTCTTTCCTCTACTGTTAATCAATGTAACATAAATCTTCATAATACATTATCTGGAACATTTATTTGCTTTAGAATCTTAATTTTTTTTTCTTCAAAATACCTCTTTGACTGCTTCCTTTTGAAATCAGTATCAGCAGGAGTGGTAGAATGAGGACCATCATTATCTAGATTTCTCTCCATAGCCTGCTGTCTGATTACAGATAACAGAAGTAAACATCCACTTAATTACCAAGTATATTGCAGTTAAAGCTGTCTGGTAACTATAGTTATAAATAGATTCTACCATATAATTTCATCCCTATTCATGACGCCTTTTGTTTGCTTATTGATGAACACTTGGTTGTGTCAATTTATTTGCAAGCGTGTTTGTGATAAGTACAAATGTTGCACATGGGAACCTAAATAAATATTTGCAAGATATGATACTTTGGAAAAGAGCTTTCATGGCCACTTAAGAGTCACCTCTTTCTCCTCAATCAACTTCAATTTACTTTTATGCTGTAAAATACTGGTACTGAGGTAACTTAATTGTTATTATGCACATGTCTTTCAAGTCAAAAATGTAGCTCTAAAACTGTTGCCACTCTCCCACTCCTTTTCTAATTCTTCTTTCTCTATCTCCCTTACCTACTTCAAACAACCTTAAGAAATTTTACTGTAAGTCAGAAAACAAAAAGCAAAGATCTGATTTGAACAAAGCATGTGATTGCCTTTTGTTTTTTAATTCACAATGTAAATATTAGGGTCATGCTGTATAAAAAATGTCTTTGAGAAATTCCCTGTTAAGGATTAATGAACTAAACAGTACAACCAAACTAAAAAACCTACAGTGTGGTTACACTCATCATCACAGATGTGATTTCTCAAGAATTCAAGGTCATACAAATATTTGACCTCTTATACGTTTCTCGTTCAATATGAATTCTTTAGAGTTTGTCGGCATAGAAAATTTACTGCCATAGTTTTTACTGCTATAGTTACATTGATCTAATTCTTCTTGCAAATGCTTATTTTAGAATAGGTACCATGAGAGGGAGCTATAAATACAGTGGTATGGTTATGATTGTATTGTTCCCCATAGATCTTCTTTCTGGGTTAATCTTTGACGCAGAACATCATAATTTCTCTAACCATTTCACAAAGACACAGAGGTTGTGGCTTACCAGAATAAAACCTAGCACAGCTGGGAAACAGAACCAAATCATCACTGTCTCTGCATATACCTAAGGACTTCAGCTATATTATTAAATTACATTGGCTGAGAAAATTCCCCATAAGTAGAATGTTTGTCTATGGAAGTAGGTTGTTAGAGATGCTACTTGCATCAGCTTGGCCCATGCTAGGTATCAATCTTCCCAAATAATTCCCAGCTATATTTCAGCAGTTAAAATATGGGACCTGTTTCTGCCCTTCAACAACATCCAAGCAGGCACTGTGACTCCACAAAACTAAAACTCCATGGACTCCTTCATGCTGTTGTGTTGTTCTACAGTTGCACTGGAGGAGCACTTAGAGGATCATTCCACGTATTTCCACCCTTAGGAGTAGAGAGCAGGCCTTTGTTCTCACACCCAAGTGGAGTTGCAGGGGAAGGGATCTTCAGATTCAAGGAAAGCACACTGCAATTGCAGTCTATGAGACTTGCCATGAGCAGACTGGCTGCAGGTCTGAATGGGGAGTTCATACTTAGGTCTTTTCCAGCTTTCCTCCTCCCTCCTGTCTCTTTCCTAAGTTCATGATTTGGATGTTGCAATTTGGTATGTTGTGATTGGATATGTTGGGTAGCAGACGCATGCAATGGAGATCAATGTGGTAAAATGGGGAGAGACAGAATTTTCCTAAAACTATTTGTCATTGTTTAACACTGGCCAAATTCCAGGCACCCATGAAAGTCACTCACTTGCCCTCCCTTGCTACAGCTGGGCAGAGGAGAGAAAAATTTAATGAAGGCTTCATGAGTTGAGATGAGGACGAGGAGAAANTGTCATTGTTTAACACTGGCCAAATTCCAGGCACCCATGAAAGTCACTCACTTGCCCTCCCTTGCTACAGCTGGGCAGAGGAGAGAAAAATTTAATGAAGGCTTCATGAGTTGAGATGAGGACCAGGAGAAAACACTCCAAGTGCAAAACAGGCTCAAATTACAGGTAGAAAGTGAATTTATTACTAACAAAGTCAGAGAATAAGGAGAAGTAAAATAAGCCCTTAAAGCCACCTTTTTTCCCCCAGCCCATTCCTCCATCCCACCCACAGTGCATGGAGACAGGAGGTAGGTGTTTTGGTCATTTCATCACTCAAGGTTTTCTTCCCATGCTCCGGGAGAGGAATCCTTCTCCTGAGACCATGGGATCCCTCTCACAGGAGACAGTTCTCCATGAACTTGTCCAGTGTGGTTCCAATCTCATGACCAGCACTCTGCCCAAAACTGCTGCAACATAAATCCCTCATGTGGGAGCCTGTCCTGGAGAGAACAGGCCGGGAATTGACCACGCAGCCACACAGCTCAGGATGTTGGCCTTAGGCCATGGGAAACATCTTGTTCAGTTAGGGCGAGTAGCATGGAATGAGTGTGGGGTTATGGGAATAACTTACAGGAATGTTATGATTTATGCAAAGTCAGTCATTCCATGAATGTCCTGAACCCTACCCTCTGATTGGTTTCCTACAGTTTCCTTATTTAGTCATGTTTGTGTTCTCCAACCCTGGTTGGATCCTGGCCCATCAGCCCTGCCCCTCAGATAAAATTATATAAGGTTCTGTTACATCTTTGGATCCTGCCCCTCGTACTGTGCATGGCTTCTCCACGTTTGTTATTTTGCTATTAAAGTTCTTTATTTTCCAGGCAAATCCATCGCACCCGTGCCTTTATTAATTCACCATGCTCCCAGCTGGTCCAGTCCAAAGGTCGCATTCGTTGGCTGCCAACAAACGCTACCTGGGGTAGCATGTGTCGCTGCTAGAAGAGCATGCACGCCACGCTACACCTTCCCATGGACACACAGTCCTCCCAAAACTGCTGCGGTGTGGGTCTCTCTTCCACAGGGTGCAGTCCTCCAAGAACAGGCTGCTCCAGCCTGGCAGCAGGGCCTCCTCTCTCCACCAGGTCTCCCACTGGATCACAGCCTCCTCCAGGCATCCACTGCTCCGGCATGGGCACCTCCCCCATGGGCTGTGGGTGGATCTCTGCATCCCCCGTGGATCCCCATGGGCTGCAAGGGGACAACCTGATTCATCATGGCCTTCACAGCCTGCAGAGGAATCTCGGCTCCAGTGCCTGGAGCACCTCCTTCCCCTCCTTCTCTACTGACCTTGGTGTCTCCATGTGGTTTCTCTCACATGTTCTCACTTCCTCTTCTTCCCTGGCTAAAAAAATAATCTGTGCTCCACTTTGTTTTGATTTTCTTCTTAAATACATTATCACAGAGGTGTTACCATTATCTCTAATAGGCCCAGCTTTGGCCAGCAGCATGTCCATCTTCAGAACCATCAGGGACTGGCTCTGCTGGACATAGTGGAAACTTCTAGAAACTTCTCACAGAAGTGACCCCCTGCTACCAAAACCAGCACACCATGGTATCACAATGATAGGAAAGCAAACATAGCATAAAAATGCTCATCTATCTCTCTATAGACAGAGGAGAACAGCACTTAAGATTCCTAATGTAGAGATGCAAGCAGAGTGTAACTCAACACCGACAAGCTGAAGTGTATAGTACAGACAGGTTGAAACAGTGTAATCTAGAAACTGTTTAGGTGAGTGTGGGTGGTAGGTGCCTAGGGCTCATCGAGAAAGTCTGTGTGAGAACACAGCGAAGGTAGGTGGAGAACATGCTAGAACAGCTGGGAAGGGGCTGTGGTTTAGCGGAGCAAATGTTGCACCTCATCAGATGATCTGTGTTCCAAGCAGATGGTGTGGCAATGGAGAGTGAGGTGGTTGGAATTAAATGGTCAACATTATATGATTCGATCTACAGGGAGCACCGATTATAGATATTTGGGTTAGTTAGTTCGTCTGTTTCTTCTGGCATTTAATTTTGTTGTGATTTTTTTTTCTTTTTTTTTTTTTTTTAAGTCAAAAGAACTGATGTACAGCAAGAAAATATGTTAGTGCCATATAGAGCGTGGGACAGAACCCAGGCCTATTTTTAAAACCTGCTTTTTGGTATGTGGCTGATGGAACACTTCTGCAATCCTCATGAATATTTTGATGGAAAAGCCCTTAACTAGATGGGGGCAGTGAAGTCAGGCAAGATTTACATGAGCTAAAGGACTCAATCCTGCAGTGAATACTCCTTTTGAAATAGTTTGCCTGCATTCTCAGTCAGATGACTAAGATGCTCCGGGTAGATGTTTTCCGCAGCACTGAGCATGCTGAAGTCCAGCCTGTCCCTCATAGTTCTCTGTTTCAAAATCAGCAGGTCAAACACTGCAGTGAGATTCTGCAGGACCGCAGGTCCTAATACAAACACAGGTCTTGTAGTTATTGTTGGAATGGGTGCAAGTTTTGGGTAGAACCAACCACAATATGTGTGATTCTTCACTGATAGTCTAACAACAGCCTTCAGGATTTGACTGGAAGACCTTTCAGTTGCTGTAGGAATTCTGCAGGGGCCTATGGCTGCAAAGAAGTTTAAAACGGGCATGTATTTTCAGTGGGTTTAGCAGTGTGCTCATTTAATCCTTGTGCAGGTGGGATTGTGCAATGCCTTCACACTAGGTTTGCTTGGCCTTGCTGATACTGTGGACATGCACCAGTCACGGGTAGATGATCTGTATGACGGTCTCTGTGCCATCTGAAATAATCCTGCCTGCTATGGACTTTCTGACCCCAAACTGTTTGCATGTTGACTGGGACAAGCAACAGGAGTTTATTTCATTTTTGTGACAGAGATGCAGGATACTTGAAAAGACAAGTTCACACATACGAACAAAGCATGGTTGCCACAGTAGTCCTTTCCCATTTAAGTCTTGGCATGCGCAAGGGCAAAATCCTAATTTTTTTTTATGAATTCAAACGGCAAGATGTTGACGAACAGAAGAAAGGGGATGGCTTTTGAGGTAGTATTAGAGTAAGAAGAGTTAGTTTAAAGTATTAGGTAATTAACAAGGTCATGTACTCTAGGAACACTGCCCTCAAAAATTAATGGGGCAGTCCAAATGCTGCTGAAATATTTCTACACAAGGTCAGGATGAAGAAGAATCCATGGTGGGTGAGTCAATGTTTTGGTCTACTTTGGGGGCAGGCTTCAGGAGTACCTGGTTCGTCACTAACAGTAGCTGAAACTCTATGCATATCCTTTGAAAACACTGTCTGGCCACCTTCTGAGCAAGTACTTTATTTACTTCTATCAAAGTACAGGCTGATGTTAGAGCTGTGAGCCTTTCCCGCTCACCAATGACTCAGTAGATTTGGATTAGCATTTTTAATCAGAATGTTCTTCTGCCCAAACCTGAATACATGTTTTACATTCGATGTCTGTATGCACCGTATATCGGGTGACGATTTAAACTGTTAAATGAGATTATAAGGGAAACATTGTAAATCAAAACTAGAAAGCTTTCTTTTTAATAAATTATTTTGATATCTGGTCTTGTGAAGGATTAAAAAATGTTTTTTCTAATGCAGATTATTCCTGGAAATCAATTGTAGATATCAGATATATGTGCACTTTGTAATGTGACTCCTTTTTTTTTGAGAAAAAGGAATGATTGATGATTGCTTCTGAAAAAGAAATTAACTTAGGTTGTTGCCTGGTAGCTCCCCCTGTTCTATCTGAGGTGTCGCCATTGAAATGTTATTATTCAGAACTGAGAAATATTGTGGAGATCTACTGCCTAAGGCAGTGAAGAAGTAGAATGAAGGCTGTTTAATTGAACCTGCTAACAATAACATTGACTATTCATGTGAAACAGAGGTGCATAATCAGAGGAACTGGGAGAGAGGGAATATATTAATTCTCAATCTTGGTATGAAGAAGAAGCTCCAGATGCAGTCTCTGACGGTTTTTTTGTTGTTTTTTTTTAATGGCACATTATTTTTCACTGTATGGAGAAATTAGACACTAGACATGCTCAGTGGAGCAAATTTCTGCTTGAGATTTCTGCAGAAAAAAAAAAAAGTGTTTTATTTTCTTTGTGAAGTTTAAAGTAACAGGTCTCAGTGATGTACAGTATCATCCGTCCATCCATCCATCCATCCATCCATCCATCCATCCATCCATCCATCCATCCATCCATCCATCCTCTGTCCAGTGTGGCTGCTCAATACACCTGTAGGTGATACTGTGCAGGAAATCCTGCAAGGATAGACAGGGTCCATCAAGCATCCAACCATGTCTAAATGTTGTCTTTCTAGAGGATGTGGGAGTGCTCACATCCATGAGTGTAGTTTAATGTGAATAAACTTACTCAGCCCAGCAATGCACAGTCTCAGACTTGTATTTGCAAAGCAGGAAAGCTGAAGTAGCATCTCAACTCCTGCAAACTAAAAAGCATTAAGATAGACTGAGACTGTGCCAGGAGATGTAAGGACCCCTGAATTCTGACTGATACTTCTCTTTGGTTGCACACAGGAGTTTCACACACAGGTGCCTTGCCTTTCATTCCAAAAGCTAATAGCTCATCATGGCTGGTTCTCAGCTTTTTCACCCCTACTCATTTAACAGGAAGGAAGGAAGTGGTATCTGAGGACTGTGCCCCGGTGTGATGTGATACACACTGTACAGCACATGACTAACTTCTGTGATTCTTAAGTTTGAACAGACTAAATTAGCCCCTTATAACCTCCTGGAGACACTGTCTTGCAAAGAGAAGGGTGGTCAGTAGTCGACCATCTTGATGCACATGCTGTAGATTAATATTGCGGTTGACATGGCAAAAACATGGTATTTGAAACAAAAATGTGTCTGCAGAATGTGCAAAGACAATGCATTTCAAAATTAAAAGGAATTAATAGAATTCTCAGTAAGAAAAAGTTAACTTAGTTAACTCTGTTTAGTTTGGTATTATGCAGAAATTAGGTAAGTCTAAAATGGCGTATGATAAACCACACATGAACTAGGCCAATTTTAGATACCACTGAAAAATAAATAGTTCTGCATTATGATGGCATGTAGTGCCAATGGGCTAGCAGTCTGTAAGTGGTCCATAGCTTCCCTCTGAAATATTGCAGCGGCATTGAAAAGTAGACAATTTGCACATGGTTAAATATTTGAAGCTGATATTCACTGACATGGTAGGTGTATAAACACAATTCACTGAATCTGAATTAGTGTCTCAACTTCAGTCAGGAAATTACAGCCTAGTGTTATTTTCAAGAAGCTGAAATTTTCAATTAAGGAAAGAATGTCTAAGAGATGAATTCTTTGTTCTTTACTAGCAACCTTGGGAATTTCCAACCAAATCCTTTTGGAAGTGATTACTCTTTACTAATCCATATTATTAAATATAAGAGAATTTTTCTTTCCCTGGTGAAATCTGACCTTCCCAAATTAAAGCAATGGGATGTAGCACATCCCACATAACTATTTAAATACTCCAGTGTTTAGTTTACTGTGCTACAGCTATCAGGATCTAGCTGGCTGACTCTTGTGTTTTCTTGTCTGCATAAAATTGGACATATATTTGTTTTCTAGCAAAATATTGCACACCAGGAAGGTAATTCTTCTAGTAGTATCACTACATTACTGAGGCTTGACCTTTTTATGTTAAGAATCTTAAAACAGGAAAAGAAAAAAACATAACTGGAAGGCTTTAGGGTTTATGAGAACTACAGAACAACAGAAAAAAAATAGAGGAAATATTCACAGCCTAACAGAGAAAACTTCAGGGAACCTCTTACTTGTACTGATAAAAGCATGCAGGAGATGTTTAAAAACTTTCTGTTGTTTATATATAAAGCAGGAGAATATCACATGATATAATAAATCTCACATTATTCAAGTGGCAGTCCTTAGCAGTCCTTTTTATGAGTGGGGATAGTGCAGGTTCTGAATAAGATTGATTTACTGGGATTAAAAATGTAAAGGAAAAAAACCCAGCCAACCTCAAAGCCAAACTGAAATAATACCAGCTGGCTACTTTTATGTATTTTACTGCCAAGCATGGTGAAACGAATACCATGTTGATCTAATTCAGAACAAAGATAAAAGACTATTTTAAAAAAGTATTTATCTCAAAAATATTTGTTCAAACTGTGTCTGTACATATACTTTGATTCAACTTCATTTAACTGTTGAAGCTTTTGATGTTCTCTTGGACAATTGTATATTTAATCACATGAGCTGCACACAACATGGTAAACAGACTTTAAAATCTCATTAGGTCACAAAAATGTATTTGAAAACAGATGAAGCTATTGCAAAAATATAGATATATTCCCTTCAATCATGAAAGAAATGTGTGTATAAAAATGTGAAGGACTGACCTAAGATTTAAAATATCACCTAGTGAAGCCTTCCCAAAAGGATATCAGATAAAACAAGACCTTGACTACACTACCCAGCTCTATGTCATCAGGTGATGTTCATATGTGCTGGGAAACTAAGGGAAATCCAGATAATTGTTAGGGGCAGATGTGTCACATTCCTCTGGATGGCATTTCCCCTTCTGTCATGGTTTAAGCCCAGCCAGTGACCAAGCCCCACACAACTGCTTGCCCACTCCATCACGAGTGGGTTGGGGAAAGAATCGAAACAGCAAAAAGTAAAAAAAAAAAAAAGTGGGTTGAGATAAAGACAGTTTAAAAGAAAAAGCAAAACCCACCACTCAAGCAAAGCAAAACAAGGAATTAATTCACTGCTTCCCATGGCTGGACAGGTGCTCAGCCATCTCCAGGACAGCAGAGCCCCATCAGGCATTACAGTGACTAGGGAAGACAAACATTAGTACACCAAATGTTCTCCCCTTCCTTCTTCTTTCTCCCACTTCATATACTGAGTATGATGTCACATGGTCTGAAATACCTTTTAGTCAGTTGGGATCACTTGTCCCAGCTGTGTGTCCTCCTCCCAACCTCCCAAGCACCCTCAGTTTCCTTGCCAGCATTGCAGTGCAAAAAGCAGTAAAGGCCCTGGCTCTGTGCAAACACTGCTCAGCAACAACAAAATCATCTCTACATTATCAACCCTGTTGATTTGTTCAGCACAAATCCAAAACACAGCCACACAGCCACTGTGAAGAAAATCAACTCTACTGCAGCCAAAATCACCATACCTGTTCTGATATTTTAATGAGTGGGAAAGAAACAAAACATCACTGTTTCACATCCCTGTAACAGAAGTGACCCAGGAAACTGTGCTAACTGACTCTAGATACAGTGAAATTCAGAGATTTTCCTGGGTAATTTAACCGGCAAGGCCACTAGTTACTTCTGGGACCATCTAAGTCAGAAAAAAAACCTAATAATAAACCAACTAACCTCTCAGTAGAGGATATGTTACCCAAGTATACGGTAAAGCCGTAGTACATCAGAGAATTTTGGGAATGTGTTGTTCTGCTAAAGAATACAATTCGAGTTTCCCCATAGTCAAGTAAAAGAAACAAGAATTTTATATAGAATTGTATATAATTTTGGCAGAAATCAATGAGGGAAAGTTGGTATTTTTGCAAGGTTACTCAGAATTTTTAGTCCTTGAGTCTCAAGGTTTTATTTTATGTATTTGCATTTTCAACAGTTGTCTATTTTTCTTTGCAGCTGATACTAGACAAATTTGGTTGAGGAAAAAAAATTGCAAAATGGATTTTGCTGATGTGATCTGAAGCCCCATAAGCCAGGATGAATCTCTTTTCTCTACAAATATCTGATATATTGCATACCAGTATTCTATCTGTTGACTTAAAGCATTTCAAGGCAGACACCGAAAGAAGAGAGAACATTTGTTTTGCAATGTTTTAATTAAGTGTTAGTCTCATGAGTTTTATTAGATTGTCTAAAACCATAAACCCTTCATTATTTTTACTATCAGTGTCGCTAATAACATTATGAACCTAAACCTTCTTATCCTGCTTTATGTTTGCTGAAATGTTCCATTATTACTGTTGATTCTGTTCATAATAGCATAGCCTAACTATTAAGAGAAAAGAAATTGACAATGGCATTGTATTTAATCTATATGAAACAGGAGATACAAAAGAAAGAAGAACAGAAAAGTATACAAATTCTCTCACCTATGTAATATTTTCAGTGAGAAAAAGAATTCTAGATTAAAACTACATGAGAGCAAGCAACAGAGCAGTAAGCATTAAATATGACCCGTAGGGATCTCTCAATATCTGTGAGAATTAATAAGATAATCAGAGCTACAATTTTGGCCCATCCTACACTCACGTGTTTCTAGCTTTCTCCTGCCACAATTTTTGAACCAGTAGGAATAGGTAAGGGAGATCTTTCGAGACTATGAAAAATCCCAAACAAACAAACAAAAACCTGAAAAATGCTCTCTACTGGAACTTCCATAGTCTGCTGGGAGGTTTTTATCTATAAACAATACTTCATGCTTGAAGATTTCCCTTTCAAAAACAAATGGATAATTGGTTTTTGCGCGTGTTTTTGTTGAGCCATTTATTACTTCCCATACTTTAATTCCCTGTTTGTATACCTCATTGTATTTGTGTTATTTTTATAGCATTAGGGAAATGTTAAGGATTAAACTATTTGTAAATTTGTTGAACTTTTTATTTTCTAATAATCTGGGAAATAAACTGAGATGTGTGGGGTATTTGTTAATTGGTTTTATTTCTCTTTGGAAGTGCTGCACTGCATTAAAAAGGTTTTAACTAGATATTCAGAAAGGCTTTGAAAAATATCTAGTATCATATTAATGATGAAAAACTTCATGAAATGTTAGAAACTAAATTAATGTCTAGAGAAGCCCTGGGATGTCAACAAAATAGAGAACTAGGATTTCAGGTAATAAAATTATTACTTTTGTACATATAGATGGGTTTGTGTGAATCCAAAGAGGAATGTGATGTGTACATAAAGAAAAAGTAAAATGTTGTGTGGAATTTTTTGCTCTTAAAGCATTCACAATGGGACTTAGTTCCTGTATAATAGTATCAGTTGCAATTCTGAGTTTCACTGTTACAACAAGGTCATGTAGAACTAAAAATTTTGTCTTTTTATCACAGCTCGTGACTAAAGATATCAACTTGAAGTGTTGTAGAAAATCTTATACTTATTACATTTGTAATTAGTAGCATCCTGGGCCTGCGATCTTCAGGGACAACAGCGCTGGAAATAGAATAAGGGATGAGAATAGCTTTAAGAAATTTTCAACATTTTAAACATTGGCTTTACAGGTTTTTTCATTGTTTTATCTCAGGAGGTGCTGGTTCTTTTTGGATCCCAGCAAGAAAGCTGGGATAGTACAGAAAAGGTGATTGTATGTTGGAAGATATTACATGCCTGATGATGAAAACCTGGAGTGACCACACAGGCTAGGGAATGGTTAGGGAATGGCATTCTGCACAAAATTCCTATTTATGGTGAGGTTTGCTGCTGCTGTTGTATTTAGAGTTTTTTAGCATTTTCTTCAAGAGGATGTACTTATGAAAACATGTTGGAAACTGAAGTTATCCTTCATCAAAGTACGTGTGTAGCACAGCACAGTCCTTGAGGCTAAGTAATATGCATGGTACAACCCAGCACAGCCCAGCACCCACTCAGGACAGCTGTTGGTGCAGCACTAACTCCTCAGTGTGCAATTGTCTCCCAGTCAGGGCCACAACATTTATTGGGAGTGCTTGAACAATATTTTGTGGCTATTTTACCTTTGTCTTACCTGAGCGGCAGCCAGGAGCTCTGCTAGCAACCTGGTAGCCCCAAAAGCACCCCTAAAACAGGATCAAACCTTAGCCTGCATTCTGTGAAAGGTATTCTAGAGAAAGGACTTGAGTTCAGCTATTTTGCCTGAGATACTGCAGTAGGGTATAAAAAGAGCCTAATAGTCACATGTAACCAATAGGGATATTACTGGTGAGTTTAGAAAGCTGTATTATATTATTAATTACCAAAAACCTAAAAAGCTTAAAAAAATTATTAAAAGCTTAAAAAAAAATCTGCTGCTTGCTACATGGTGTCATAACATGGCATGAACATATCTGAAGCTTGGTGTAGTGGATTGACCCTGGCTGGAATCCAGGTGTCCACTAAAGCTGTTCTATCACTTCGCTCCTCAGCTGCACAAGAGAGAGAAAATATAGCAAAAAGCTTCTGGGTTGAGACATGGGCAGGAAGAGATCACTCACCAGTTACCATCTCAGACAAAACAGACTCGACTTGGGGGTATTAATTCAATTTATTACTGAACAAATCAGAGTAATAAGAAAGAATTTCTCAGGACAATCACAAATCAAATCTTAAAACACCTTCCACCCCTCCCTTCTTCCTGGGCTCAACTTCATTCTTCATTTTCTCTACCTTCTGGCCCCCACAGCAATGCAGGGGTACAGGGAATGGGGACTGTGGTCAGTTTGCCACATGTTGTCTCTGCTGCTCCTGTTTCCTCAGGACTAGGACTCCTCACACTCTTCCCCTGCTCACACATGGAGTCCCTCCCTCAGGAGACATCTCCAGCATGAGTCCTTCGCACAGGCTGCAGTTCTTCACAAACTGCTCCAGCGTAGGTCCCTTCCCGGGGGGCAGTACTTCAGAACCAAGCTGCTCCAGGTAGGGTTCTCTATGGGGTCACAAGTGCTGTCAGTAGCCTGCTCCAGCACAGACTTCCCACAGAGTCACAGGCTCCTTTGGGCATCCACCTGCTCCAGCCTTAGCTGCAGGTGGATCTGTGCTCCACCTTGGGCTGCAGGAGGACAGCTTGCCTCATCAGCTTCTTCCTCACAGGCTGCAGGGGAATCTCTGTTCTGACATCTGGAGCACCACACCACCCTCCTTCTTCACTTCCCTTGGTGTCTGCAGATTTCTTTCTCCCACATATTCCCACTCCTCTCTCCAGTTTCAATTGATCCTGAGCAGTTTTTTTCCTCTTCTTAAATATGTTATGCCAGTTTATGCTACCACCACTGCTGATGAGCTCAGCTTTGGCCAGCAGCAGATGCATCTTGGAGCCAGCTGGCGTTGGCTCTGTTGGACATGAGGGGACCTTCTGGCAGCTTCTCATAGAAGCCACCACTGCACCCTCTTGCTACCAAAAGCCTTGTCATGCAAAGCCAGTACACTTGGCAAAGAAAATTTTGAAATATATATTTTGCAAAAATTTTTTGAAGCTTTTTGGAGAAAATGTGTGTCATATTAGAATAATGCAAGAGTTAATTCCAAAGTGTTAAGACATTCACTAGGTTTGGCCTATTTTTGAAGTTCAATTTTTAAGATTGGCAGTCTCCTAAATATTTTTGATTTTGTTGATGGTGATTTGATGGAAAATGAGTGTCTTTTTTTTTTTATGATCTCTAAGCCTAACTTTCATCTATGCTGCACACAAATTTTCATCTTTGAAAGTTCAACTTGGCCCTTAAAATCATTCTTAAATTTAGTGACCTGGTTTTTAAATATTATTACTTACAGAAAAGTACAAAAAAGCCTTCTCTGGGTGGCAGTGAATAGGAATATGCTGAACCTAAGAACTCAGTTGTGTAGCCCCCACTGGATGCTGCTGTCCAGGGTTATTCCTGTCCACAGGCAAGACTTGGCATTCCCCTGCATTGAACTTCATGAGATTCCTCCCTGCCTGAATCTACAATCTGTCAAAGTCCCTCTGAATGACAGCAACTTTCTGCTAGATCTGTCACTCCTTTCAGTTTGGTAAAACTTGCAAACTTGCTGAGTGTACATTCTGCCCCATACTCTAGATCATTAACAAGGATTTTAAAAGGTCAGCCCCTGGAACACATCATTAGTGACTGGTCTCCAGCTGGAGTCCAGCAGTTCAGGCAGTTTTCAGTCCATTCTTGTTCATTCATCTGTCTCAGATGATGCAGCAGGAGACAATGTTGAAAGCCTTACTCTAATTTATAACAACAACTACCACCCTTCCCTCAACAACCATGCCAGCCACATCAGGTGGATTAAGAAAAATTTCATCATGGCAAATCCATGTTGCTGATTCCTGATGACATTCTAGTCCTTAATATATTTGGAAAGGGTCTCCAGAAAGATTTGATCTATCACATTCCCAAAGATCAACATGAGGGCTGACAAGGTTATAGTTCACCACATCCTTCTTCTTACACATCCTGATGACAAAATTGATGTTTCCTTCCTTCCAAATTTTGGAACCTCTCCCTGCAAGATAGAACCCCTCCACTCCACTGCAAGTTATAAGTGATACATGCAACCTTAATTGTTTTTCATCTTCAGTCTAATTTTCTAGTTCCAGCTTCTGCTTTTTGTCTCAGTTTTCCTGTTGGGTGCAAAGGTAGATCAGTAACACTGATTAAATTTCTTTCATATTGGTTACTACCTTTCTCTTCCTTTTGATTCCACCTCTTCCCTCCCTTTTCTGTGCACCAGCATCTCACATTTGCAAAGCAAGTACCCAGTGATTTCTATTTTCCAGTCACCATCTGCTAGACAGTATTTGTGTACTTAGGTAGCCATCCCATTAGCAAGTACATGTAGCATAAAGGGTTTCAAAGTGGTAAAGAGCTTCCAGCTCTACACTCCAGGCATCAAAAGGGCCCTCCTGCAGAGAAAATACTTCCCTGTAGCAGCATGACTTCTCTACTGTGACGCAACTCAGCCTGCTTTTTATTTACCTCACACAAGCCTGAGCGAGTGACTTGATAGACAGCCTCATGCCTCTACTTTCAACAAAAGTGATAACTTCTCCCTGAGGAGTCTGTGTCTTGATGTTCTATGTATATCTGTACATATGCCTCTGGCCTTCGTATGTTTGTTTTAATATTAATTATATGGAACTCTGATTTTGATATGCTGGAATGTAAGGAAAATTACTAGGAGTTTTAAATTCAATGTTAGTTTTGTATACGTGGGTACATAGATATTGCAAATATTTAGATATAAGAATGGATTATATGCTTTCCAGGCCTTTGAATAAAGCCCTTACTACAGGACCTTCTAGCAATATCCCAGGCAATATTCCCAGGAACAGAGCCAGTACATCAAGAGAAGAGGTTAAGCCCATCTGCATTTGGGATACCACGTCTAGGACCGTGGCCTCGCTTGCCCCACCTCCAGCCGTGTATTGCAGGAAGGACATACAGCAGAGATGGCTGTTGTTGCAGCACATGACCTTTGAGGAGAGGCCAAGGAACCAGATCAGGAGAAGAATTTGGGAAAACTTAATAGCAGCCTGTAAAACCTACAAATGATAATCTGGTGGGAGTATAAGTAACAAGAAATGTGAGTTGAAACAAGAGAAGAGTTTCACACTGGATAGAAGGAAAACCTTTTTCATTCTGAGAATAGTCAAGCAAAGGAAAAGGATGTAAATTATTCCTAGAGCAGAAATTGCATTGCTTTAAGTGATGAAAACCATTTGCAACTGAAGATCTGCAGCTTCACCAAAAATGTATCCTGTTGTCTGGTTATGTTTTTATTTTTATTTTTGAACTGTTACAAAATGGTCACTATTTACCATTTCCTCAGTGGGTAATTTAGGGATAATTTGCTCCTCTGTTTTTTAATCTATTTTAAAGAGATGTTTTTCAAAATGAAAAGCATTTTTTCCAGGTGAGATTTCATTAGGTTCAAAGCAGGAGAATGATTTTGTACCTTCTTTAGTATTTCAAGATTTTTTTTGTCCTGAGTGACTCTGGAGCTTTTGATTTCCAAGTGCAGAATCTTATATTTGTCCCTATGTAAGTTTCAGCTGCTTTTCTTGGAACAGTTCTTCACCTCTTTCTGTCCTGCCTTTTTGAACTGAGCTTCTGTCCTTGGTGAAGGTGATGATATATTGAGCTGTAGAAGCATGGCTTTTTTTTAAGGCAGAAAAACAGTTTCCGGGTAATAGACTTAATGGACCAGATCTGTTGAAAATCTAGCCTCTTTCATTATTTGTAGCCTGAAAGACTAAACATTCAATAATTTGGGCACCAGTAAATGAGTCAATAGCTATGAACTCATTCACAGAGTAGCCTCAGTTTAATTCCAATGTTTTTCATTTCTGAATATTTTCTAGCCAATGCAAACAACTGTTTTGCACAAAAACTCACCACGTTAGAACTGTTTTTGTATTTTCAAATGTTCAGATTTTGAGAAATCAGATTCGGATTTTTTTCAGCATCTAAAAGAAAACATGTGTTTCTTCCCAATCTATATTTTAGCAACATAAAAAATTACACAGGTGTATAAGGGCATTCTGATCAGTAATGGGTCTTGGTCTGGGTCTTAGGCTGATCACTTTCCTGTATAGCAAGCAGTGTGTGTGTGAGACAGTGCTCACACACAAAATTGACTTGTAGGTTTTACTGGCTTTACCTTATGTGTTGGTATACTCCATAAATGCTGAATATTTTATTGTTTGATGGACTGTTACCTTCTTTTTTATGTAACTTTAATATATTAAGTTATTAAAAGCATTAATTCTCTGTAGCATTAAATATTTCTCAGCTATTCATTAAAGAAACATAAAAGAAATGGAACTGTTGATCTCTTTCTCTTTGCCTAGGGATGTTTTTGAAATGCTGATGTCTAAGTTCTACTATTTACCTTTCTTGAAGAGCTATGATGAATATTGGGTCTGCAAACCCTGAGAACTTCCTAAAGCAGCAGTATTTCTATTATCATTTAACTTCTGTCACATCCTACTGAGAAGGTTAACTTTGAGATATACTTTTCAGGGTAATTACACAAGTGAGAATTTACTTCATTCATTGTGCTGTTTTCTTGCTAATATTTGTGAATTTGAGTGCTGAAGTGAGTACAGCTGTACCAAAGCTAGAGTGAAGCAATTGGATTTCTGGAAGATACAGTTGCACAGAGTTAAGTGGTGATTTTTTACCTAAAGAAAATGGACCAAATGTGAAATATTTACTTGGTAACTTTAAAAGTTACATATAACCAAAGGATATTTGAAATAAACATAAATAATTCAATGTTTGAAACTAAGGCAAGAAAATTACTGGAAGCCTTTGTATTATTTATTTTAAGTAAGGTGATTTTTTACAACAACCTTGCAACAGCATCTTCTTTCCTTCATTGTAAGAATAAACATGAGAAATACCCTATAATCACTTTAAATGTATGACCCAGTTAGTCTGATAATGTGTCTCTACTCTGCAACAGCATGGTAGAGAAATTAGTGAAGTAAAACTCAGTGCAGGATATCTATTTACAAATTCCTCAAGCAAGGGAATTTATGCATTCATGTTCTCTCACTCACATACTTGTATGCAATATGAAAAGCACTAGTTCTTGACGGGAGAGGACAAAAAGGTTTCTGGACAATTCTCTTGCACCCCTTAGGAGTCACCAGATGTCACATCTCAGAAGCTTGCCAATTTATGCTTTCATAAATCTTTGAATATGTTGATGCCTATCGTGTGCTTTTACTCACTTGTGGGCACATAGTCTGTTCTTTTCAGCAAGGAGAGAAACAAGATGGTGTGTGCTACATACAGCAACCCAGGTTCCTTCTTCCTTGTGTGAGGGTAGTGGTCATCAGCTAGGAAGTCATCTGTGCTGTGACCTTTTCAGAATGCAGGCCTTGTCATCTTGTCATAAGAAACATCTTCCTCAGTAGTTCCCAAGAGAACAGTGCCTGGGGAAGGGTGCCCTTTCCTTCCCAGTGCAGGCTACCTTTCAAAACCTTTTTGTGCTGTTTCTTCATGTATTTCATTCTGCATCCATACTAGCCTTGCTCTTTCTGTTATAAATTTGCGGAAATTAAGTCTGCAAATATTTACCTTATCTCAAGACTTTCTGCCATAAACTGTCATAAAAAATTAGAATTCTGCCTGTTCTTTCAGTTATTGGTATTTGATGGTTGCTATTAGTCCATCCTAAGGACTCATCAAATTCTATGTTTGAATAATGGTATGCAGAAGAACATCATGAAGAGTGGGAATATTTGTGAAGAACAGATGTCTTCAGCTTGAGACTTCAGTTACAACCTCCATGAGGCTTCTCAGGGCTTAGGAGTGCTCTGTGCCAATGAAGTAGATTAGCAATGCTCAGAAGATTAACAAATGCTCTAAATGCTCAGACAGCAACTTATTTGGAGACTTTAATAACCAAAGTTCAATATGATATGGCCCAAGAGAAATGTAAAAAAAGAAAAATAAACTTGTTTTTTAACAGTTTTTTTTAAATACTGCAATCAGAATTATTCTCTATATTCTTTATTTAGCAGAGTGTAATAGAATGTATGTCAAAACAACATCCATTGTTAATCAAGTTTCCCATGGTGTCTGACCTGACTCATAGACAACCAACAATACAAATTAACTTCAAATTTCACATCAAATGAAACATAGAGGAACTCCTTTTTGACTGTAAATTTTGATCAAAACAATACTTTATTCAGCAAGAAATGATTATGCCAGCCTTGGGAATCCTTTCAAAACTCTTTGTTTTACAGGATCAAACACACTGATGTGACTATTCACAGCTGCATTCAATTATTGAAAATTTAACATGTTGTGTTGATGTTGGGCTCCTGTAACTATTAATGGTGTTTCTCTGTAGAGCAAGAAAATGATGTATTCTTGGTTTCCAGAAAGACTTAGTTCTGGCCATATTTCCAGTTTCCATGTAAAAACATTTTATTATTCAGGGCTGTTAAAAACTGGCCATTTTTGGCTGAGATTGTAAGAAATGAGACCTTGGATTGCAGCATTGTAATATGGAGGCAGGCACTGCTCTTGCAGCAAGGAATTGAGCATGAAGATAGGATGGTTTTAGTTAGACTTAGGGCTGCTGTGAAGACTTTGGGCAGACAGTCAATGGATATTATTCATCAGGAAGTGATTTGGCAAGGAGTTAGGAATTATAGTGCTGAATGTCAAACCCAGTACTGCAGGACCTATTTTTCAGGGAATGTAGCTTCAAGGGGAACTTAAGAAGTATTAGAGTGAGCTTCTGAAAAGCAGACGACCTGACAGTGAAATTATTAAGCTGCTGATCCAGGGAAGGATCAGTTCCAAATTGGGAGCTCAATAGACTTTTGGTCACATCAGATACAGATGAGAAATGCTCGGATTTTTTTTTGCTGTACAAGACCAGGGGGTTACAGCTAGGTGCCCTGAGTGCAGGAACTGGTTGAGTGAAGAAGAGATTGGTACACTTTTGAGTATACATGAGATGCCAGTTTAGGTCACTCCCTATTGGCAGCAATACTTTTTGTATTCACACGCAGACCTGATCTAATTTTGTCTCTTCCTCTTAAATTATTCAGTCTTGCTCATTTGTAAAAAAGCCAGGCATGCTCTTTCAAAGAATGAATGAACAAACGGTTATCATTCTATTCCTCTGCGTCCATAGCAGAAACAGGACTTCAAATTTGACCTTTTTGCAATAACCTACATACAATTCTAGTAATACTAAATCCAGAAATACTTTTTTTTCCTCACAGTTGGTTTTGGAGTTTTGTTTTTGGGGCTTTTTTTTTTTGTTTGGGGAGATTTTGTTTGTTTTTATTTTTCTTAATGGCTATGATGTAAGAAACAGTTAGAGGATTTTAATCAATCATTTTGATAAGCTAAATAGCAGCATTATCAAATTTAAATTTTTGATTAAATTTTGAAATCTCTTTAAAAAATATCTAAAAAATATCAGGTTGTTATGGATGTTTGCTGACTTACAAATAAATAGCACATAAATCTACCCTGAGCTGATTAATATTGTTTTCTAGAATACAGCTACTACAGAACTCTGCTAAGATTTAGAATCTGCAGCTTTTCATTAACAATTTTTCAGAAGCTTCTTTGTTCTCCATGAACATCATTAATTAAGATAATCTAAAGAAAAGATATATATAAGCTTTGTTTGTCAAGCCAGATGAATGTGTTTAAATCTGCCTTATCTAAAATATTTGTGTTAGAAGAAAATAGTGCAAATAAAACAAATCTATTAAAAGTTTTCAAATAACTTATACCTAAGAGTTCCCAATGAATTTTACCACTGAGGAGCTCCTAAATTAACTACCTTTAAAAGCAAATGGAATAAGATTTGTTTTTTGCAAAACCTAAAACCATGAAGCCTTTCATTTCCTACTTTCTTCATAATTTACAATAGTTTCAAAGCTTCCTTGAAATAGATGACCAGGACTTAAAAAATACAGCTTTTAACATTTTTATAGATTTAGTTCCTCATAGCCATTAAATAAAGCAGGTATCCATTCAGATTTGAACTGGAACTAACCTTGTGATTCTCTTATTTTCTACATTATAGATTGTGATCATGCAGTCATCAGCATGATCTTTCAGAATAGATTTACTAGACTGGAATGACTTAAAGATATTAAGTTAGCTTCTCCTGATAAATAAGTTCCTGATAACAAAGTATTCTGTGGATATTTTAAGTCTGCCCTCACTGATGTAAAATGAAAGTTACTGTGGCGGACATGGGTACTTACCAAGAGTACAACATCACAGCTAACATGCACAATTTTGTGAATCCCCTTTGACTGAGATATGCCTTAAGTGAATAGCTGAAATTTCTGACTGCTCAAAAAAATACCTGATTAGCTTAGGTATAGAAGTGTAATGCAGAAGTGTAATGCAAATTATTTCCCAATTTAGACCAATTTCAAAATATACATACTTTGGTTTTAAATGAGATTTTTTTTAAAAAGTGAATGTGATTTTTCAACATTATTAAATAAGGCATTTCAAGAGTTTATTTTCAAAATGGTTAGAATATTATTGATCTGATATTAGAGTAGTAATAATAAGAGAACAGATTAGAACTGAAAGCTAGGATCTCAAAAGGGTAAGGTTAGGATTATAGGGGATTTTTTAGCAAGATTTTTTTCATCCATATAATCTTTTTTCTAATTTTTTTATAATTTTTATGTTTGCTGTTTCTTATACTTTCTTTTACTGTCTTTTATAACAGAGGTCTTCTCTGTTTTTTCACTCTGTTCCTCCAGACATGTAGGCTGGGGCTTAGCAAGTGGAGGCATGAGAGGAGGCACAGCCAGGACAGCTGATCACAACTGAGCAAAGGAATATCCAAACCCATGTGACATCATGCTCAGCAACAGAAGTTTGGGAAATAAAGATAAAGCAGAAGGACGAGTGCTGGTGTTTGTCTTCTGGTATTTTTATTCCACCTCTGTTACAAATGATGGGGCCCTGTTTTCCTGGGGGTGGCTGAACACTGCCTGCCCACAGAAAGTGGGCAATGAATTCCTTGTGTCACTTTGATCGCATGTGCAGATTTAACTTCACCTACTAAAATGTCTTTATTGCAACCCATGAGTTTTCTCACTCTTGCCCTTCCCATAAGCAAGTGGCTGCGTGGGGCTGGTTGGCTTCCAGAGCTAAAGCACAGCCATGGTCCAATTCAACTACAGAGAAAAAGAAAAAATAAATACTTCAGGTTTTTTACAAATGCGTTTGGCAAAGTTATTTACACTATGGTTCTAGCTATTCCTGATTCCTGTAGAGCTGTCTATTTCTCAGCATTTATCAGGTAACTTTTTTTTTTTTAATGTTCTAATATTTAGGTGGTATTTTAGGTAGTTTGATATCTACGGGTGATTATTAGGAAATATAAAATCAGCAGGATCAAAAAAAATATTTAAAGATATTTTAGAGAAATGTGTATTACAATAATAAAATATTGCTCTAAACATTTACAAATGTGTGTGTGTCTGCAGCTGTGGGCAGAAACCTCAGTAGCTTGGGATGGGGTTAAAAATTACTTGTTCTATTTACCCACTATTTAAATCTTTCAGAAGAAAATCCCAATAGCTTTCTGAAAATTCTTTAATTCTTCCTGTATCAGCTATTTAAAAGAAAAAAGCAATAATAGTTTCTCAAAACATTTGAAAAACTCCTACAGACATGGACATTCCAAATAAAAATTTTTTAAAAAGTATAGCATGACCTCATTAACTATACCATGGTCATCTACAAATCTAGAACCTGGGGGAAAAAAGTGAAGTAATTTAAAATGTGTATCTGATTGCTTTACCAACTCAAGCTTAAACCAACTTCCATATTCTCATGAGTTGGTCTTCTTTGGGATTTATTCTAATTGCTTTTTATCAATACATTTCTCTTTCATTTCATTATTCTTTTTATAATTCACAAAGGATATCCTGCGCATTAATGAGAATTAGTAAGTCATTATTAAGATCAAATGCCCTTTTTTCTTTTTTGCCCTTTTGCTCAAGGGCAACTACTAGAGATCTTTCTGATATCCTGGATAGGAATGAAAGTAATTTAGTTCATGCCAAGTTATTCTTCAGTGCCAGAATTCTAGTGTCATATGGGGCAGTCAGTAACAATCCTGTTCCCAGTATTACCAGGAGCATTTAACCACACTCGTTTACTGAAGGATTTCTCTCCTGAAGGTTGAAATGTTTCATTGCTGGAAGCAGCATTGCAGCTGGTCTACCAGATGAGAGAGATAACCCTGCTCTCTGTCCTAAAGTCAATTAAATACATCCCCAAAGGGCACAGCTAACTGAAAGTGGGTTTTTATTTTGTATCTACAATTTCTGTCAAAACCAACAGGTGTTAACTCTATATTACCAAGGGCAGTACTTGGAATGTAGCTTGGTGTGTTAAATCCACTACTGCTTTCAAGGAACAATGAAGATTTCACAGGCTTTTTTATGACCCTTGCTAGACTCTACTTTCATTTGCTCACATTACAATAAAAGTATTCAGGACTAAAAATACAAAGAATTCTTGCTTTAGACATGAATTAAAATTGAAAGAAAGTATTTGTATTCACAAATCCAATCATTGTTCCTAGATATTGATTTAGTTGATACTAAAAAGTGAGAAGATACTGCTCAATCCAAGAAGTTTTGTCTTAACAGCTTCCCAAGAAATTTAACTGTGGAGTTTCCCTGGTTTGGGGTTTGTTTTTTGGAGAGTTTATACTTTTAATCCATCTAGCCATTTTCCCAGCAGTTTTCTGGTGCCAGCCCAGAATACCCTTCTAAGGAGCTGAACTCACCTGGCTTTCTGCTAAGTGCATGAACATCTGCAATCTGCATACAAGTCCAGTAGGTATGTTCCAGTGCAACTTAAATGCCAGTCTTTAAGCAGATTAGGATACTCACTTTTTTCTGCACATCAACCATCTCAACAACACATTAATTAAGAGCACAACATATTCTGAAGATCTCTTTTTTTTTCTTCTCTAATTTTTCCTCTAATCAAATGTAAGGGAGGCATCACACATTTATTTTTCCATCTGACAGCACCTCACTCAGAGTCAGCTATTTTTGAATTTTTCTTTTCTGTGGTTCATTGGGTTCCATCTGCCATTAAGTTGTCATCACCCCACATGTTGGTATTTCAATTAGAAAGGACTTGCTAATACAACTTAATTTTTAATATGCACAGTGAATTTTTGTTCATTATAGAGTGGCCTTACTGGTGAGGATCTAGGTATGCAGAACTAAAGTGGCCAGATGAGTCGGTCAAAAACTAGAACATGGAAATTTGTGTTCAGACTTTTTACATGCCCACACAACTGGATTCTTAAAAAGACCTTCTTATCTGAAAGTTGGAAATATTTGGAAAGAGTGAAATTGTGAGTTTCATGCAAATGGCAAAGGAGTCAAAGGAAGTGAAATGGATAGATCATCTGTAGGTTGTAAAAGAGTTTATTGGTTTCTCTAATTACGTCCTCCACTGCATCACACCTAGTTAAAGCAGCAAAAAAGATACCAGAGAGATAATACAGATGAGATACTGCTCTGTCAGAGGTTCAGGATTTTTTCAGTCTAGAAGATCTGAAACATGGCAAAGAGGAGCAGTAAACAGTACTGTCACAAGAAAAGAAAATTTTACTTGATAGTAATAAAATATTTTGGATTATGCTGAAAGATTCAGAAAGAAAGCAGTATATCAAACATGAGGATACTAGCTTTTTAAGCAATATGGTTGTTCTGTCTTCTGTCTTGTTTCCAAGGAGAATCAAGCCAAAAACTGAATTTTATTAGATGTTTTTTGTATTGTTGTATCACTAATTCCCAGGAGTTTTTTGTTGTTTTATTTAGAAACCTTCAGTTAATTATATACATTTCCAGAACACTGCTTTCCAACAGATGACTGAAAAGTCTGAGCAGTCCTATTTAATTCCTGCTGCTCTTCTGCAAACTCCAATCTAATGTCATCAAATGCTCTCCCTTTTGCTCTCCCATTCAGCAAATGTAGTATCCACCGAGGCTGCCCATTTTCTCCATTGCTAAAAAATATTTCCTTCTGTCTCAAAATGAGTATCCTATTGGACAGGACAGAGGGTCCTTGTCACCCACAACAGACTTTAGGTATCCAGAGATCATGATACGCAAACTGTTATTTTAGGACATTAAATGTTTTTGAGGAACTCAAATTATGATAATGCTCCAATCAGGTAAAACAGAAACACAAGGTTACAATATCCAAAAATTCTTCTGGACATATTTTAGTGTAATAGGCAATAACAATCAGTAAATCACGTGGTGAGGATCCTGCTTTGTTCCCACAGTTGAATTAGGTTTCCACTTACATCCTTTGTCACCTCAACCTGTTGAGCTGTCTAATAGATAAGACATTGCACTACCCATACTTTGGAATCACCAAATCTGTTGCCCTTAGACTTGCAGCTGCTCTTTAATGTTTAAATCAAAATATTTGAACTAAGGTTTGGTTTGGTTTGGTTTGGTTTGGTTTCAAAAGGAAGGAAAAATTGGTACCTAAGTTGAAACTTTTGTTAATGTGCCCTAAATTCTATTTGCTATTAAACCCTGTCTGCTGGAAATTACCACAATTTCACATTTTAAAAAGTTTATGTCTTATAAATAAGATGTGTGTTATTTCTTGTTTAAAAATGGACAACATTGAATTCTCTGTCTGTAAATTATAAGAGTGAATTCAAGTATTCCTTTAATGAGAGACTATAAATATTATTGTATTATGTGGTGCAGTGTCCAGTGTAAAAGTCAACTTTGAAATTTTGATGCTCAATGCTTCTTTGAGCAATCTAACTGTATCCTCTGATGAAAAAAAGAGAAAAAAATTCTTTCATGTCCTGAAGACAAAGTATTTCACTGTACCCAGAACTTTAGAAATCATTCTTCTTATGATACAGGAATCTTAAAGGATCTACAAAAGTAAAACAATTGCTTAGTAAGATTATCCAGTGTGTCTTCTGATCCAATAATTAGGCAGCACCAAATTAGAATAGCAGGCAAGAGGTTCGAAACGAGCTAGAGGGTGCTTTTCCTAAAATAGGACATTTCAACAGCAGAATTGTGTCAGCTAGATATTTGAGATTATAAACTCAGCTGGACAGATGATTCAAGGAAGATGAATATATCAAACACTAATTATAAAAAATATCAGCCTTTACTGATCAGCCATTACTGTTCTTAAATTCTTATTCCCCTTTCAAATAATTACCCCCATTAATATGTATTAATGATTTGGAGACTACTGTTTCTGTCTTGGCCGTTTAATTGTCAGAAGGGATGATTTCAAATACATTTACCCATATCAGAGGGTGCTGTGGAAACTTTATATTACTTTCCATCACTCACTCAATGCGCCTGTCAACAATAAAAAAACATGCACTAGCAGGGATTATGGAATTGTACTAAAGCTGTGAGTCAAATAAGATATTCTTGAGATATTAAGATACTCTTGACCTGATTAAAAATTACTCTGCAGTAGCCTAGAGTAACATAGATTTATGCTACTTCAATCACTTATCAGACTCACCTAAATCATTATTACAACATACTTAGATTATTAAGTTCTTCTCTGTTAAAGACAATTCAGGCTTCCTTTAGTAGAACCATTGATAAAGAAGGTACATAGAAAAGTCTTTTGATTTTGTCAGCTGGGAAGGAATGAGAAATCTGCATAATTTTCACTATTTCCAATGAGAAAATGTGGTTTCAGTTCTCAAGTTAAGTTAGCGAGCATCTGTCAGGGTTTGAGAATACCAGTTGTCACAGAGCAATGAGTCATATGGTTTGTAAGACAGTGTGTTGATGTGCTGTGAAGAGCATCCTCTTGGGCACAGGAATTAATGTGTCCTGTCCTCACTTAGTGCTGCTGTTAATTGCAGTCATGGCAATTAAGCAAGGGCACTGGCAGATACCTCTGTTTAGATGTTTATGTGACTCTCACTGTGGCTCCTTGGGACAATACAGAAATTGCCAAGAATGGAATAGTCCCGTAATAAAACCATACATAGTGCATTGGGTTCATTTTGGTGGTAAAACTATAGAAATTTCATTTGATAAACATTTCCTGATAATGTGAAACAAGCTGATGACCTTTGGATATCAGTATGAAAGGCATGAGAAAACAGACTGTGAAAGAAGACACAAGAAAAAGAAATTTGCAGAAACAATCAAACTCTGGGTTATACAGCTGCTTGGTCTCCATATCAAAGGTTAGCTGGTAATATGGATGTCTCACATCCTTCTGAATGTGTAGGAAGTTTACATATGCTAAATCTCTGACCAGGCATATCATTTCTTATAGCTTTAGACATTCTTTACTCTGGGTGTTAAACTTTGTGTATCAGTACTTTCTGCTGTTGTGACATTGAAACATAAGATTAATTGCAGTAGAACACCACTGTCAGGCCCACACAGCCTGGCATCTTTTCAGCCCAGTCACCAAAGTTATCAAATGAGATAAGGCATTGAGTAACAGAAAACTTGTGGTTTTACACTGTAAAATTTGTCTAGGTGTGTCACACAGATTTATTTATAAAATACATAAAAGTTAATGAATATAGAAAATGGCTTTTTTTTTTTTTTTTTTTTTTTTTTTTTTTTTTTTTTGCTTATCTAGTCTGTAGCAATTCCACATAAAGTGTTCAATTGCCTATTTGCATTTGTGCTGCTCTGATCTCTGCATAGCACTTAAGCGTAGCTGGATTCCAAATATCCGACTAAATTGTATTGGTAGAGGAAGCATTTAGTTAACTGTGGACATTCCTTTTCTAATGAAGTTCTGCATAGTATCTGCAGGAAAATAAGAGAATGCCTACCAGAGGTCTCTCAAACTCCTTCAAAAGATGCTTGCTATAGGGAGTCAATTCCTCATTCTTCCACTTGTGTTACTAACTTCCAATTTCCTGATGGTCAGTCTCCAGAGCATAGGTACAAATTGCCTGCTTTCTAGACATGGACTAATTTATTTTTTTTCTTTTCCAGCTTGGCAGAGATGCATAGGTTTTCCTTACTTTATCTGGTGCTGAAATCTCTTCTGTGGTTCTGGTCACTGTCTGATATCTTATAATAGGTTCTGTCAAAGTTCACTAGTTGCCTGAGTTATTAATTGAATGTAGGTAAGAAATCAATCAAATGATTCTTCTTGCTTATGTATACTCTATTAAACTTGTGCTTTATAATAGCGTTATATTTCTGTTGAGGAGTTATAATCTTTAATCTTACTAGATACTATTTCATAAGTCTTTCATCCTAACAAATGTATTAGCATTTTTAGTTTCACACAACATTCTGAATTTTATATTGAAATTCTCTTTCTCAAAGAGTGCTTTTGCTTCCATATAGGTGTCAGAACCTTGCTTGAACAATTTCAAGACACTGCAACTAGGTCTGTTGTTTCAGCTACTCGGGAATTCCATTTCCTCCCCCTGTCTCTCTAGGGCAGTAAGATAAAAATATTTTCCTTTCTGTAATGATGCTTTCTTGTAATATTAGTGAGTGGTATTGAGTTCTTGAAGAAAGAACTCAACTACATGCAAATGTGGAATTTCCTACAAAAGCTAAAATTTCATTGCAGGCAGGCTGCTTGTAGGTGCTCAATGGATTCATCTTCACAATTTGATGTGCAGTGTAAGGGAATAAATGTGATTACTCCCCATTGTTTGACTGTTATGCAATTTGTGGCCAGCAGCATATTCTTTGGTCTTGACCTCCACAGTCAGTGGGAATTTGGCTGGAAAGTAGTTGTCCAGTTGCTGTATGCATTAACACCAAACTGAAAAGTGATGCTTGCTGCACTGAGGCAAGGCTTTTATTTCTTGTAGGTAAATATGATTCTGCAGCACACCAAAGTCTTCCAGAACACTGAATACTGCTGGACTTTTGTAGTTGTACCGACTGTGACAGCACATAGTCTACCTCGTGGAAAGTTAAAGTTAAGACCACTTTTGATTTTTCCCATGGTAAAGAGATTAACACAACATAGTGCATAAACATGTCACTGAAAAAGATATTAATAATCTAATTCTTACAAGTCATAGAAAACAATGCAATTTGCATTTTGTGCATTTATTTAGCATCAACATTATTAAATAGCTTCTTTGTTTCCCACAGAGAAGTTTGAAGCTTAGCAGTCTTTGGGAACAAGTATGAACCCTTTCAGTATATTATCTGTCTGTCTATACCCGTAATTTTTGTCTCAAGTGGGTATAGACTGCCTTCACACAGTCTTACAGCTCCTGGACAGAATGGATTTACTTTATGAGCACCATTAAAAATATTTAGCTGCCCCTTTTCATTGTTTGGTTGTTTTCCAGAGCTGCTTATGCAGAGTTGCTGTTTCTGTCAGATGAAATATTCAGGCACATTACCTTGTCTGACAGAAACAGTAAGCATCAATGATTTGCTTTCCTATTGATGAAGAAACATCAATATGCAGCATGTTAAGTTTAATATTTCACAACACTACTAATTACATTATCACCTCAACATCAGCTTCTAATAATAGCTATAACTAAAATGTGTACAGTTGTTTATTTTATTTAGAGATAATCCATCTGACAGACTGCACAGCTCTTTTATCTCGCCCATTTCCTTAAAGTGACTCAGTACCTATTCCAGATGAATCAATGGCAACAATCCGGCTTAATTCAACAGTGAGAGGCTAGAACCACAGTGACAGGAAAAATGTCTTCCTCAAACATATAGTATGATGATGTGAGGAGATATTTGTATTTTTACATTGTGCTCTTGGTTTGTTGGGCTTTTTTGGTTTCTGGTGTTTATGGTTTTGGGGTTTTTTTATTTTCTTTTTTTCTTTTTTGTTTGTTTGTTTGTTTGTTGGTTTGGTTTTTTGTTTGTTTGTGGTTTTTGCTGTTATTTTTTTTCTTTTCAGTTTTAAATTAGGCATGACATGCAACTTGACTACAAAGATAAGTCGAGCAGCTGTCAGGAAAAATGAAATTTATTGCACTGAAAAAGATTTCATGTTAAACCTAATCTTATCTATCTATTCAGGTAATTTTTTTTTTAAATTGCAGCTGATATATGTCTTGTTTGTTTCTTAGAAGGGAAAAAAGTACCTAATCAGAAGGCAGAAATATATGGTAAACAAAAAAGAGAAACCATTTTGGGGATGAATATGAAAGAGAGAAAACCTGTTCTACTTACAAAGGTATGATGTATATATGTGACTGTTATATGCATGTATGTTCTTCAAAATATATAATTTATTCAGGAAATCACTAAAGGAACAAATGCAACCACGTGCAGCACAGGGTTTCTAGGATACTTGGAAGATAACCAAATGTTCATGAAGTAGATATACACAGTGGTTCATAACAAGTGGCATGAGTGTTCAACAAACAACCTGAATGAAGTAATCAGTGCTGAAAAGTCTAGATAAGATACAAAAATATTGTCAGTAGGAATAAATACAAAATGATGGATGATGAGCACCTGGAGGAAGAACAACAACTAATACTAACTTGCCTATAAGTATAATTTGAAAAATTCCTTTTCCCAGTTGGAAAAGCAGACAGCTAAATGTATAGCAAATGCAAGGATTTTTTATTAAAACCTACAGTTAAAATATTTAAGAGAAGACAGAATCCAATTGAAAATTTAGTAGGGAAAAAGCTGGATATATTAAGGTTGAGGGTTACACTGGAAACTGAACTTAGTCATTGAAGGCATGGCAGCACAGAAACCTCTGCACAAGTGGGCCAGAGAGAAGTAAACTTAAAAAAAAATTTGGGGTCTTGCTGGAAGGATATGACAAGAGCTACTGAAGTAAGGCTGAGGTAACAGGAAAACCACTGGAGCATGAAACCCTGTAAGCCCAAGGAAGTAATAGATAAGCCATAAATAATTTAGTGTCTGAAAACACTTCAGTGATCAAAGGGGG
>VZSE01004329.1:0-36823 GCA_013398275.1 Promerops cafer | reverse complement strand
GGGTGTGGGGGGGGGGGGGGGGGGGGAATCAGAGATAGTATCTTTGAGTATAGCCAGCTGTGGTTTATTAGCAAACTTTTTAAAAAGTAGTCCAGAAGAATTTGAGAGGGTGAAAACAAGAGACTGCTTATTTTCTCTTCCATTATTGAGAACCAAAATGAAGAATATGAATTTAGAGCTTGGATGACAACTGTCAAGTATATAAAAACCATAACTGTAATAAAGCTTCTGAATTCAATTAGCAGTCAATCATATTTGGAAAGCCCTTAAACCTTGAAATTCTGCACTAAATGCAGAATAAAAGAAAGTAAATTTCTCATGCAATTGTTCACCTTTGATTCTTTTTCTTAAGTACCAACAGAATTGATACCAAACTCTCAATGCCTCTCAATGATCACTTCATATCACAGCTCTTCCTACTTCACCTGTACAGATCTTGTTAAATAACCAGTAGTGACCCAGTAAGTTCTTTGTGTTAAGCAGTCATTATTTATTATGTTCTAATGCTTCAGTGTGTAGTTTGCAAACTCCGTAAGGCTGTAAACACAAGTTAAAATAAGGGCAAAGGTATGCAGCAGTCATGTTTCCTAACTCTTCCTGAATGAGTATTTATCATGTTGAACAGGTCAATGTCTTTCAGCATAACAATCATTTTACAACTCTGCTGCCCCCAATTTCTTCCACATTAGCTGTAATTGCCTAACAGGCATTACACATCCTGTAATACATAATATGTATTTTCTTAACATAATTCATATAGAATATATTTAAATAGGCACGCCAACTATCAGTGTAACACACAAAACCAAGGGAAAGATTAGAAAAGTAGCAAAATTTCAGAGATACTCTTGAGAAGGAGAGAAACTGAAATTACCATACTGTGATGCAGAAGTCTACTACCATAGTGATTTTTGTAGCTTCCTTGTAAAAAGGACAGAGTTGGAGTCTATCAGATATGACATAGACTTAGAAGCATCTCGAGCTTGTCCACACTTGTAATACTGCTCTTCATAACAATTATTTGGTATTTCAGTATATTGAAATTATTGAACCATCTGTTTTAGCTTTCTTTGCACAGCCAGCTTGCTGGTGCTGTGGTTAACTGCCCTTTCATAATAATTAAGGGTAGCATAAACATACTAATAGACTTTATATATATATATACTCTATATATATAGAGTCTATTAGTATATTTATATTATATACTAATACTATATATATATGTATATATACTCTGTTGTTTACCTGTTGTTCACCTGTTGTTCAACAAATTAACTAACTAAATGTAGTTGGAAGGATTGACATTAATTCAGTTTCTCAAAACAGCCAAAAACCCCTATGATATTTAAGGTTATCAACATATTTTGAAAAGAAACAGGATCTTCTTTAGTGGCAGTTTTTTTGGTTTTGAAGTATGTTCTCTTTTTTGTTTGTGCATTTTTAGATTCTGTTGCCTTTTTTTCTTTCTCCCCAAAACAAAACTGTATGTTTCTGATGTAGACAGAAATGAAAGAGGTTTGGCTGATCAGAAACCCTAAGAGTAATTGCACAGAGTTACTATTTTAGATGCATGAGCAGAACAGTGAAGGTAAGCCTCTTGAAATATTCTATAAGAACAAAATGGAAAAGAATAATCTTGGACCCATTACAATAAAAAATTTCATTGAGGAGAATTGATTTTAGATGACTTGCATTTTCAGGGGAATGCAAAGCAAGATTTATGTCTTTTGATTTGGCGGAACACCAAGCTGCTTAAAGTATCAAAGGAAATAAATGGAGTATATGAATTTTTTTATATTACTCTTAAGACTTATTTCTATGTTGTCTGTTATATTCCAATGATTTTAATGAAGACTAAGTTAAGGCTTTCAGTTTCGGTCACTAAAAATCTGGTGTTGTGCCAGGTAGTATAATGGAGGGTAAAAATAGATTCTGGAGATCATATCTTCAGTTTTATGCTCAATTACCAGCTAACACTTTTTTTTTTTTTTTTTTTTCTCCCCACATATCATAGACCAGGGCTGTCTGTTCTAAGGGGAGAGGAAATGGGAAAGATAAAACTGAGAGGACCACACAAAGACTCTTGTTTTAGGAAAGCCAAGAGCTATTTGATGAAGACTTACCCAAATGCAGACTCACAGACTTACCTTCTGCTTACCTTGGCTATTAGAAAGTTTGAGAGCAGAGAAGAAGCAGTCTCCTACAGGATAAATCAGGGATATGTCTAAAAGCCTCTCATTGCTACAGATTACTGGAACTTGGATGAGATTTTGTTCAAAGGTCCCGTCAGCTTCTGCCTGTGGCTTGTCTCAGTCTTAAATGCTTGAAGTAGCCCTTAGGTTTCCAAAGCCAAATCTACTGAGCCAAATCCACATGGTTGAATGGCATATATTTATAGCCTGTGGCTGAATGATAATAATAAACTTCTTGTCGAGTACTTCTTGTCTTGTGGTTAGTACAACCTTCACTAAATTACATAATGTTAATTGCAATCACTGTGTAGAATATATTCTGCTCACAGGTTGTACGACATTGCAGCCAGCTTCTGTTGGTTAATGGGTCACCTAAATGAAATGACAGGGAAGATTGCAGCTCAACTCCCATTTGACAAATGTCTTAATCATAAAATGCAATAAAAATTGTCACTTCCTACCGTGCAGCCATTACTTGGAGAATGGTGGCCTTGTCACATCAATGTTAAATTACGTAGGTAAGCAGAAAAGAAATTAATGGTGACTTACAGACACCCACCATAATTATCATTGCCACTTGTGGCTCTCAGTTTCTGATTATAGCACTGCAGTATTTTTTCACAACATTAAAATTCAGTCTACACTGTACTGTGAATAAACTTACATCAAATGCATCAATACTGTCTGATACACAGGGAAGATTTTTAAGGTATTCCCACAGACTTTGTGGAAATATTAATGTTGCATTTCTTATGTTGCAGTGGAGAAGTTAAAAAGTTGAAGTGCAAAACAAAGAGGGGAAAGAAGAAACTAAAATATTCAGCATCAAATCCAATAAAAGACAGCTTTTTGCAAGCTATCTTAAAGTTATGGTAAAATTTAACACTTAAGCAATCTGGATTTTCAGTTATATAACTTAATAGGATTTGAATTTTCCTCATTGATATAAGTAAATTGCTGGAATTTGCACATATATTTATATAAATATACTGAAAAAACACTGAAATCCTGTCACTTTCTAAAATGATTTACAGAAAGTAAAAAGTCTTGATGTGAAAATTTTCTAATCTTACTCTTTTCATTTTTTTCATATAGCCATCAAAGTTTGCTTATGACAGACCTCGCGGAAGATAACTTCCTACCCCATGGCATGATACCAACTGTGAAAATGGCATGTGAAACTAAGTTTTCTCTAGTGGTCATATATTACAGCTATTTACCATAGATGGAACACCTCTGGAGACTGGCAGCTTCACCTAGTGCCTAACACTGTTGTAGTGTCATGACAGAAACAAATACACATTTAACACCTTGAATGCATGACATCAGTGCATCTTTTTGGTTACAGAGATGAGGAAAATTGTAGCATCTTTAAAAATTAAAAGAAATGTACTTTTCAATAGCTGATTATCATGTACTTTGTCTTTTCAAGAATAGAATTAAGATGAAAGACTAAGTGTTATTCTGTTTCTGATTAAAAAATCTTCAGCAAAACCCAAGATCCTACACAGTTCCATCTAGCATGAACTATGTAGTCAAGGTGCATTACATTCTAAGGAGTAATCAGAGATGCTGTTTATCCCTTCAATGGACACAACCAGATAACTTCTCATCATTTAGTCTTGTAAATAGACTCACAGTTTGAAAAACAATGAGTTTTTAAGTCTGCAAATACTCCTGCAGCCAACTTTTGTTTGGAAAAACAAGGCTTTATTTATGCGTGGTCTTTGAAAGAAATCAAGCTTTCATGTTAAATAAGATGAAGATATGATTTTTTTTTTCCTCCTCTCTCACATCCTGCATGCATAGAGGCTATATTTTCTCCATGTTACTTAAGAAGGCCTTCCTATTTTTTTCCTTTTTTTTTGAGCACAAAGCTATGAATTGCATCACCTCACAATTCCAGTAGATTTGCAGTCACTTTTCAGAAATCTGAAGATCAACTGGGGTAAACCAGAAGAAATGAGAAGGAAATAAACTCAATTATGTGGGGTCTAAGCTTTCGCAAAAAGAAGGAAATTGCAGAATATTAGTAGAGACAATAACAATACTTTTATTTTGATATAAAAAAATTGGAAACATAAATTACTAAAAAATTATGATGGTGACACCAGGTACAACTGTTGCCTTATTCTTTCCTTCTGATTTTTGCTGTTCTAGTCACAAAGAAATGCTGAAGGGGAGATTGATGATGAGAGTAGGAAAGTGCTGCTAAAACTTCAATTTTAATAAAGCTTATATACTACTTGAGTTGGCTTTTTTGTGTGGTTTTGTTATTGTTTTTATTGTTTATTTGTTTTGTTTGTGTTTTTATTGGGGTATTTTTTTGTAAAATAGTTTACATTTCCACCATTTGCATTTCCAAACATAGTAAAGTTCTGGGTCTTGACAAGACAGCTTTCTCATAAGGAAAATTGCTCATATAAAGTGCCAAAATATTTTATTTGACATGCAACAATTTTGAGAGTGATGGTCAATCAAATAACTAATTACCTCTTCCTTTTGTTCCTCATTTAAATGTCAGTGTAGATGTCCTGTGTGAAGAAACAAAGGTCATCCCAGGAAAGACAGGAAGAACTTCTGAAAATATTTCTTTTACTTCTTCCAACTTTTATTTCTCTGTAGGGGTTTCTCAGTCATTTTGCATGGAAGTTATGTATTTCCTAATTGCATGAGCTTCCATGAAGTAAAGAAGTTAGCCAAACAAAGATGGAGAGCTACACAGCTTTGGGGACTATGTAGAGTAATGAAGTAAAAATATTTAAGAGTTTCAAACAATGCAGCTCAGAAGTTGGGGAGTTTTCCTAATTTCTGTGGGGAGAGGGAGGTTGTTAGTAAGTCTATCACTGACATTTACTGTGGCAAGTTTATTCATTCTGTATGATTCAAAGTGGCTCTTGCAGTTAACTCCACTATGCAGCTGAAGGTTGCATGACAGAGCAACAGGGGAAGATGCAAGCCTGATTTTTTTTTTTTTTTTTAAGTTCTAAGTAATTAGAAAAACTATTACAACCAAAATATTTCATACAGATGACAGGAAATAAATAATTCGGTCAAAACTGTGATTCTGTGATCATCCTTCCTGAATGGTATCAGAAACTTCAAAGCACCAGAAAAAAATTATTTTCTTGATGTTATTTTGTAAGCTTAACTTATGTAGATTCAAGAAACAGATAAAATTATTCTTGGGGGATAATCTTGATTTCAAGTATTGATTTTCTTACCCACAAACATTGTTGGACATAGCTGGGTATTTAAGTGAAACATTGCCCTGAAAAGTCTCTTAAACTGCTTTTTTTTTCCTTTCCTGCTTGAAGTCAGGGATGTTTTTTGTTTGTTTTTTACTTGATTTATCTCTTGATTTTTAATACTAAGTGTAATATGATAAGAAAGGGCAGAGGATACTAGTTTACTAAATCAGAGACATTATACCCTTTTATCTAGCAACGCCAACAAAAAAACCCCAAACAAACACCATATGAAATTCCATCTAAAAACTTCATGTAAGAATAATTAGAAGTTATTTGGTCATCTCTTGTTATCACAGACTTTTAAAAATTATAAAGCGAAGTCTTCCTTTGTCCACACAGAATTTGTAGTCTGGAAGGACGAGTTAAGGAACCTGACCAACCTTGGCATTTTCTGATCCTCCAGAATGATAGACTAAGAATCCTCCTGTGGTCCATGAAAGATCACAGTAAATCCCTGGAAAGTAAGGCAAAGCCCAAGGATATTATTGTCTGAAGACTGAACAGTAAATAGAGGGATAAAGGAAGAAATGTTGTAGCCTTCTGTTTTGCAGCCCTGAAGACACTCTTGTCATGAATCTCCAGCCATGCGATTCTTTTCCTACCAGCTGTCAGCCTGACCTTTGGTTTCACAAAGGCTGCGTTCGTGAAGGCACCATTGGGAATGTGCTGCTTTAACTATTAAAAATTCTGAGTTGATTAATTTTTTTTCTCACACTTCTTTCTCACAAAATACAGGGTACAGATTAGGAAAAAGCTCAATAAACTTGAAGAAAGATTGGAGATTATTACAATATGTCCTGGCTGAAGTACTTCTAAATTCATTAACTTTTGCCGTAAAGTTATTGCTTGTAGGATTATGTTTATGTTGAATTTGTAACTCTGTTGTTAGTCAAAAAGACTAGATTAGGTTTTCTCTGTGTGTTTGATGTCCTAGATGAACCATTTATGGGCTGCTGGTTTCTCCTGGTGCTTCTGTTACAGATCTGATATGAGGTCTACATATTGTAATATTCAATATATCCATAGTTCTTTGCCCCAGACTTTTAATAAGATTCTCTGGCAGAAGTTTTTTTTTCTGCACTCCTCTTTCACTACATTGGTGAGAGATATCAGGGGAAACCGAAATGAAAATGCTGAGAAAGTGATGAAAACCATACAGTTGTTACTTCAAATTTTTTTCTAAGGTAATTTAAACTCTTTTGTAGATTTTACTTAAAGATACAAGTAGTGCTTCTAACTAAATTGAAATTTTAATAAGGTAGGCTTGTTTTGCCTCATAATAGGGAAGGCAGAATAGCTATTGCAGAAATCCTATTAATGCCTAATAAGTTGGTTTATAATTTGTGATCATACTTAACTAATGCAAGATTTTGTTTACTTGTACATATTATAAAAATCCCAAATTAATATATGAGTTTTATATCTATTTCTTCATGAAGCTTGTGCCTGTTAAAAGTTGTTATACGCCTCAGTAAAAGATTGATATCGCACAAGGAAACAATGGTTTTTGCTTTATGTATGTAACTTCTTAGACTAAAATGTTAGTGGAATTCAATGCTCCAAAAGACTTTTGCTCTTTTCAATGATTATGTTTGACTTTCTTGCCACCAGAATTTTTCAAGTGAAAATGAGCACATTTCTATTTGTGGCTAATTCAAGTGACTACTCTGTAAACAAATATTTCCCATAATACCTTGAATTTGCTTTGAAGATTCCTATGCCCTATTTCATACCCTAACATAACACTGTTTGTTTCTCATATAACTGTCTATAATAATATAACTTTTCACATGTTTGTCACATTTCTAATTTCTTTTAATTTTTTCTGTATCTTGTTAAATACTTTCAAGATACAAAATGCTGGTGCATAGTGATTTTATTCTGCTTACAGAATCACAGAACAGTCCAGCTTGAAAGATCTCTAAATATCATCTGGGACAGTAAAGAATTAATCTTTTTTTTTAATTGTGCTTTTCTCTCAAGCTGTTTCAGTGCTAGTGATTGTCTTAGAACAAGATCCTTAAAATTCTTCATTTCTTCATTTCTTCAGAGATTATGTTATGCTTTTTCAATTACACAATAATGCAGTAGTGAGGAAAGTCGTCCTTGTAAGGTCTTGCTTTGTTTTACTATACATCTTAACAGGAGTCAATCCAGTACAGTGCCAAAGCATTTGAAGTTAATTTCCTGTAGTCAACAGCTGTTCTTGTTTTGCAGAGGGTGTGATTGGGTCCAACAGATGGACCTTTACAGAAGCTTACACTCTTCAGGGTCCTGATTTATCAGAGTAACTCAATGAAACTACTGAAGTTAAACAGGCACAGTTTTGTAGTGACATAGTGATTAATTAGCTTTTCACTGTAGTTGTGCAGAGTAGTCCAGAAAACTACAGAAATAATAAACTGTCTTGATCTCAGAATTTAGGAATCAATCTGAAGTCTTGTTCTGCAAGCTGCAATATTATCAGCTTGGTTGGGCAGTTATACTGATGTTTTTTTGATGTTACAAAATAATTAATTCTCAACAGTTTATACAAAACCTTTCTACCTTCCCCTCTCTCTCTTTTTAGTTGCTTTTAGTTATAAGTATATGTTTCTATAGGACCCTACCACAATTGTGCACTTGCATACAAGCCAGAACATCTGGGGAGCTCACCTAAGAAAAAGAGGCTGGAGAGAGAGAAAGAATGAGCTATGTTCCCATTTCTTACTTGTGGTCAGTTTCTAACTCTACCAAAAAAAAAAGAATACAAACTTCCTAAGAACACTGAGGGGCAGAGTTGTCAATCTTACACAAAATATTTAATATCAGGTTGAATCTAACACATCTGGCATTTTTGGCAAAGGACAAACAGGACAAATTGCTGTGGTATGCTAGACAGCATGACTTGTCATCTGATAAATCTATATAGATTACAGCAGTGATAAATTCATTTATGTCATTAATACTGAGAATAATAGTAAAAGTTTAAATATTTTTGATGGACCTATGATAGATTTATAAATATGTGCCTCATTTTGTGAAGAGTAAGTGGATATGGAGACTTACTTTATATATTTACAGAGATGAAATATAAGTTTTTGTAACACCAGCTTAAGAATGAGGTAAATATAAGTTTACTGTATACCTATGTGAAATACAAATGCAAAGAAAATAATAGTGTTATAGTAGAACTTGGCATGCCTGCTCTGATATAATCAAGTTAGCACAGATAGAGCAGGAGTGTTGTTTTACTGAGAAGACTCAGACAGGTGTTACTATATCCAACAGTCTAGGGCTCCTACTTTGCTCCATCATGTGATCTGATGCCACAGCAGAATTTAAACCATATGCTGACATACCCATCAGAACTGCACTCATCTTTGAATTATAAGATTACTTTTTTTGAGACATTGTATTGATGCCAAGATGATTTCTTGCCTTTTCTTTGATATACTTTTTATATACCTTTTATGTGTCCTCAGTACTTCTAGCATGCATACTTGTAATTCCTTAAGTCTGATAATTTAGCATAGTCTTAGCATTCTGTTAAGCCAAGACACCAAACATCCTGGAGGCCTCACAGTTGGAGGCCGAAAAGCCCTGTGGTATCTTGAGAAACCAAGGTCCTCTCTAGAATACCTTCTGTAAACTAAGGTTCAGCCAATCCAGGGGGGAATTCCTCAGGATGGGAGGATATCAGTGCTATTCATTCAAGCCTCTCATTGGGGCATCTTCATTAGGTATGTTAATTTGTAAGGTCTATAAAATTGTATACACGATCTATTCTGTGTGTGCATGTTGATGCATTCCACCTTGGCAAAGTGGTGCACCATAAGGATCCTTATTAAATACTGAGGTAAAAACCCTTTATCCCTTAACCTTGTCTGCCTCTTAATTTTTAGGACCAAGGAAAAGGCACCAGTGTAAGCTAATTGTCTTTGAAGCAAGAAAATATCTTGCTGGCACTCCTGGACTGAGATGGAGGGAAGAGTCTGTGGTGGTAGTCAATACCCAGTTTTCACTTTGCTTAAAGTAGGGTATAACACTTTGTTATGTCTCTTAGAAAATCCAAAGATGTCCTATATTCACAGATGTAAAGAAGTCTTAGTTTTTAAGGCTGATTGCAATGCAAATGGAGAAAGAACAAGACACCAGTCTTCAAATGCAGGAAAACTGAAGGCATAAAACTTTGCCCATTCATAGGGATAGTTTAAAATTTTTAAAAAATGAGAGATTTTGTTTGGATGTCAGGAAGAAATTATTTACTCACTGGGTAGAGGCATTAGAACAGGTTGCCCAGAAACTCTGAATAGCCCATCCCTGGAAGTGTTCAGGGCCTGGTTGGATGAGGCCCTGGGCAACCTGATCTAGTGGGTGGCATCCCTTCCCATGGCACGGGGGTTGGAACTAGATGATATTTAAGGTTCTTTCCAACCCAAGCTTTTTTATGATTCTATGATAATTCTTACCATGCTGCTAACCACAGCATGAAATGTATTCTGTCAACAATCATTTTGCTTCTTTGCATCAAAGAGCATTTTGTACAATTGGAGAAGGAAACTGTAGGTATAGGTCTGTGGTTCTGCTGCATCTGTCATCTTAGATTGCCCTGAAAGTACTCAATGGTACACATAAAAAGCACAGGCTATCCTGTACGTTTGTGATAAAATGTAAGATTTGCAATGAGGTACACATGCAGGTAATTTTTCTACATCTGGAGCAATTATACTTTATGTGAACAAGATGAAAAATGAGCAAGCTGCTATACATGACTCACCAACAAAACAAAACTAAAACAATAAAATAAACCCCCATACCAGTAGGTTAGTCAGCTGTGCACTGTCCATCTTGGTTAAGCTACTCTGAATTGTCAGTCATGAAGGGAAAGAATTCCACTTCCTTAGGATACCTGAGCTTTGAGTGATTTTTGTTTAAGGTTATGAGGATTCAACACTCAAGAAAATTAATTATTGTCCTTCTCAAAAAGACATTTGCAGTGAGTGGAGGAGATTTGAAAGACATTATGTGACTTGTCTTGGGTTCCAATTTCTCACTTAACATAAATTTACAAGAAGTGACTCAGTATGTGAGAGGCCCTCCTTAAGAGTTCATTGTAATGCAGGACTAAGGAGGATGTTTCTAGCAGTCCAAAGCTGGGAAAAAAAGGTTGTTCTGAGCCCTCAGCTACTACAATCATCTTTCTATTTCTTTTATGCACCAGGTTAGTGGCTATTTTGGGGCAGCTAGTGTCTGCATGAGCTTCTCTCCTATTGCTTCTTTATTCCCTAAATTTCAGGGGACTTGTATCCACCAGGATGTGGAATAAGAGAGATTTTTTCAGAATTTCTTACATTGTTCTCTTTAAAACAAAAACCTCATAAAAAATGCTATTCTACAGCTCTGTTTCCATTTCTTTTATTTTTTGAAGTCTTATGGTCTTACCTGCTTTACTGTCATTCCTGGTTTTATTTTGAATTTTGCACAGTTTTCTTTAAAGCAAAGGCTTATGCAACAATATGGTGGCTGTCTGTCTGCATGTGCTGTAATAAAGGTCTGGTGAGTCATGTCTAGTGGTTTTCTCTTTTTAGAGAACAAATTATTAGCCTAAAAACCTCCAGATCTGTGTGTGCAATTTCCGTGGCACTGACAGCGTAAAGTAAAATGGCACTCTCCTATAAAGTAAAAAGGTTTTTTCAGGAAAATCCAACAGTTGGTTCATGTGTTGTCCCACAGTAAATAGGAGTGATTAATGTTCTTAAAACCTTAAACAGCAAAGGAAAAAACTTTATTTTCTCCACCAGAGAAACATTACTGTACCATTCTTTTAACTGTGCTGTTAACAGCAAGAATTACAGGTCTTATTGCTGAATAGGTGTGCAAATACATCAATGTAACAAGAGGGAAAAGTGGAGTTCAGACTATAACAGCTCTCCTACTCTTTGCAGGATGCTAGACATTTTTCTTCCTTTATTTAGATAAATAATTTTACAGATAAGAATTTGTACTTTGATTCTGAATGATTTTCAATTCTAGCTGCTCCTCACTGTCTGCTATCAGTTATATCCCAGAAGAGAACTCTATTCTCCCTGTTATATCATCAATTGTTCTTACATTTACTGACCCTGTGAATTTATTTATATTGAAATGCTGTATCCCTGAGCAGGAAAGATGACATTTTTGTGAGACATCAATGTTACCTTATTACTGTTGCTCTGAAATCTCTTTTTGGTTACCCTGCAAATGATATGGTATTAGCTTTCTGTGCAGCATTTAGTTTCTATTAAACGTGCAGAAATAACTTCTCATACAAGGCATTAATTTAAAACATCCTATTTTTTCTAGTAATTTTTTAATATTATAATTTTCATGGATTGCAGCATTGAATTGTGTAGCATTACACACCTTTTTCCTAATTTTTGTGGGTTTTTTATTAGCAGTTGAGGCTAAAGAAAAAAAAAAAGAAAAGGATTGGCTAATGAGTGATGGTTAGAAAGAGCAATCAAACTCATTAATGTGGAAATACAGAAGCAAAAGTGGGGTTATTTCCCCAGCAAGGTGGTATTGCAGGACTGGCTTTGTTTTTTATTTTCCCAAGGCAAGAATCAGATGTATGAGAAAAACAGCAATAGCCTTAGCAAAATTACTTTATTGACCAAAAATTACTGTAAAATGTGTTTTGCAGTAACTATGTTGCAAAATCAGAAAAAGTAGGTTAAATGTCAAGACAAAGCAAAAAATAATACAATACATTCATAAATAGTTCAGTGAAATATAAAAACGTCAATATGTTTTACTGATATCTATNCATACCAGTAGGTTAGTCAGCTGTGCACTGTCCATCTTGGTTAAGCTACTCTGAATTGTCAGTCATGAAGGGAAAGAATTCCACTTCCTTAGGATACCTGAGCTTTGAGTGATTTTTGTTTAAGGTTATGAGGATTCAACACTCAAGAAAATTAATTATTGTCCTTCTCAAAAAGACATTTGCAGTGAGTGGAGGAGATTTGAAAGACATTATGTGACTTGTCTTGGGTTCCAATTTCTCACTTAACATAAATTTACAAGAAGTGACTCAGTATGTGAGAGGCCCTCCTTAAGAGTTCATTGTAATGCAGGACTAAGGAGGATGTTTCTAGCAGTCCAAAGCTGGGAAAAAAAGGTTGTTCTGAGCCCTCAGCTACTACAATCATCTTTCTATTTCTTTTATGCACCAGGTTAGTGGCTATTTTGGGGCAGCTAGTGTCTGCATGAGCTTCTCTCCTATTGCTTCTTTATTCCCTAAATTTCAGGGGACTTGTATCCACCAGGATGTGGAATAAGAGAGATTTTTTCAGAATTTCTTACATTGTTCTCTTTAAAACAAAAACCTCATAAAAAATGCTATTCTACAGCTCTGTTTCCATTTCTTTTATTTTTTGAAGTCTTATGGTCTTACCTGCTTTACTGTCATTCCTGGTTTTATTTTGAATTTTGCACAGTTTTCTTTAAAGCAAAGGCTTATGCAACAATATGGTGGCTGTCTGTCTGCATGTGCTGTAATAAAGGTCTGGTGAGTCATGTCTAGTGGTTTTCTCTTTTTAGAGAACAAATTATTAGCCTAAAAACCTCCAGATCTGTGTGTGCAATTTCCGTGGCACTGACAGCGTAAAGTAAAATGGCACTCTCCTATAAAGTAAAAAGGTTTTTTCAGGAAAATCCAACAGTTGGTTCATGTGTTGTCCCACAGTAAATAGGAGTGATTAATGTTCTTAAAACCTTAAACAGCAAAGGAAAAAACTTTATTTTCTCCACCAGAGAAACATTACTGTACCATTCTTTTAACTGTGCTGTTAACAGCAAGAATTACAGGTCTTATTGCTGAATAGGTGTGCAAATACATCAATGTAACAAGAGGGAAAAGTGGAGTTCAGACTATAACAGCTCTCCTACTCTTTGCAGGATGCTAGACATTTTTCTTCCTTTATTTAGATAAATAATTTTACAGATAAGAATTTGTACTTTGATTCTGAATGATTTTCAATTCTAGCTGCTCCTCACTGTCTGCTATCAGTTATATCCCAGAAGAGAACTCTATTCTCCCTGTTATATCATCAATTGTTCTTACATTTACTGACCCTGTGAATTTATTTATATTGAAATGCTGTATCCCTGAGCAGGAAAGATGACATTTTTGTGAGACATCAATGTTACCTTATTACTGTTGCTCTGAAATCTCTTTTTGGTTACCCTGCAAATGATATGGTATTAGCTTTCTGTGCAGCATTTAGTTTCTATTAAACGTGCAGAAATAACTTCTCATACAAGGCATTAATTTAAAACATCCTATTTTTTCTAGTAATTTTTTAATATTATAATTTTCATGGATTGCAGCATTGAATTGTGTAGCATTACACACCTTTTTCCTAATTTTTGTGGGTTTTTTATTAGCAGTTGAGGCTAAAGAAAAAAAAAAAGAAAAGGATTGGCTAATGAGTGATGGTTAGAAAGAGCAATCAAACTCGTTAATGTGGAAATACAGAAGCAAAAGTGGGGTTATTTCCCCAGCAAGGTGGTATTGCAGGACTGGCTTTGTTTTTTATTTTCCCAAGGCAAGAATCAGATGTATGAGAAAAACAGCAATAGCCTTAGCAAAATTACTTTATTGACCAAAAATTACTGTAAAATGTGTTTTGCAGTAACTATGTTGCAAAATCAGAAAAAGTAGGTTAAATGTCAAGACAAAGCAAAAAATAATACAATACATTCATAAATAGTTCAGTGAAATATAAAAACGTCAATATGTTTTACTGATATCTATTAGATTTTTAGTATCTCAGTTTATAAATGCTTGGCTAAGTCACTTTTTGCTTTCAAGAATGTTAGTGGGGAAAAATTAAATGACTACTTGCAAATTCATGACATTTTTGTTGGTTTTAGACGTACTTTTAGGATGTCTTATTATCTACACCATATATTAAAATTATGAGTATGAGAATTATTTTAAAGGACAAATTTTTATTAAATTAATGTAATCAATGAAATAGCACATCATTAATAGCAATTTAAAATAGAAAATAGCAAATATTCTATAGTGAAAATTTTCATAGTAGAAAGTGAACCAGCATTTAAAACTTGCTGTAAAATTCCATTAAAATTGCAAAGGGAAAGAATGTCTATCTGCAAATAATTTATAAGCAGAGGAAAAGATTTAGTTTTGAAAATGTTCACATCTATGTATATTTGAATAGTTATGCTCATGTATGGTTTATGAATACCTCTGCTCTGTAAGAATTCCAAATCTACCATGATAGTGTGAATGCATCATTGGGACTTCCACTGAAACCAGCTAGCATCCCCCTGGGATAAACTCTTCTTAGCAATTTTTTTTTCTTTTAATTCAATGAAATGCATTTGTATGTCTACGAGTAAAAAAGAGTAATGAAGAGTTTAAAGAGCAAGTCCTGTGAAGAGCAGCTGAGGGAGCTGGGGGTGTTTAGCGTTAAGAAAAGGAGGCTCAGAGGTGTCCCTATTTCTTTTCACATCTACTAGACAGGAGGTTGTATCCAGGTGGGGATTGGTCTGTTCTTGGGTAACAAGAGATAGGACAAGGTGAAATAGCCTCAAGTTGTGTCAGGGGACTTTTAGATTGGATATTGGAAAAACAGTTTTCACCAAAAGGGTCGTTAAGCACTGGAATCAGCTGCTCAGGGAAGTGATGGAGTCACCATCCCTGGAGTTATTTAAAAGGCTTGTATGTGTGTGCTTACAGATGTGGTTTATTGGTGGACATGGCCATGCTGGGATAATGGTCAGATTTGATCTTTACAGTCTTTTCCAACCTAAAATGATTCTCTCTTTTCCAACCTTAATGATTCATTGATTCTATGATGATCCTAATAATCTTTTCCAATATAAACAATTCTACAATTCTATGTATAACGCCACAAATGAACCTGAGTTTTTTAAGAATGATACACATGCTAGTGATGTCCCTGTTTTCTTTTGAAGCTGATAGAAAACTTAATTATCTAGAAATTCGTAAAGGTAAAACGGCCTTCAGATATTTTGTTTAATATTTTAAAGCAATGTATTGCAAGAATATATAAATATGAAATATTTATTTTTGTGGATTTTTATGCAAAATATGTTTCTTGTTCTGTAAGAAACAGTCTTACAAAATGGACCTCTTAATCTTGATGTGCAGTATCTATATCTGCATATAAAGTGAAAATGCCATAAACACACTGAACACATAAGAGAAAAGCTGAAACTTTCAGAAGAAATGGGAATTACACACACTATTGAGCACAGTAAATCAACAATATGAAAATTGTCCAGTATAAAAATAAACTATTTTCCAAAAGCCCTTAATGCAAGAAAGGTATACAATCTATAACAGTGAGATAATTGGATTTCACTGCAATACAATTTAACAAAAAATCTTTTAAATTCTTAAGAGTCATGTTATCCATTCACCGTAAATCTTGGAAATGAGGACACACCTGGATTGTCAAATATCAGCTGAAAAGAAAGAACAGCAATATGAATAACATAGTGCAAAAGAAAGCTGCCTTCTATTTTCTTTTTTAAACTACTCATTTTCTTGGAGGCAGTCAGGAGACTGTCATAGCCAGTAGAGAAGGGAGGAAGTAAGGGTATAAGGACACACATACTACATGAAAGCAAGAATTTTGCCTAGCCCACTATTTTGTGGACAGATGTAGGAACATGAAGATGACAAAATAGTGTACACATAAAGTAATGCATCTTCAGGATTTACCAAGCTGAAAAGATAAAATATTTGGAGATTCCATGTAAGATATTACATCTTTGGTGTTACTTCTATAAAATTATTTGGTTGTACAGTGCACTCTTCTTTCATCAATTTATCTAATTGAGTAGTAAACTCATAGCATCTTGCAGAAAAGAATTCCTCAGCTTAATTACAATGTGCCAGAGGAAGTTCCTCCATCTGACTGTTTTGAACCCTTCACTTCCTAGCTTTAACTCATGTTGTCATTACTTGTACTGGAGGATAGCAAAACATATTTCCTAATTGTTTTTCCTATGCTGCTCACGATTTTGCAAGTCTCCGTCCTCTTCCTCTTTCCATTCTTATTTTTCTCTCCTTCAAGACTTAGAAGCAAACTAGCAAATGAACACACAACACTTATACGGAGAAGTGGTGTTGATATGGAACACATTCTAGACCTCTGATCATCCTTGGCACCCTTCTCTGAACCATTTCCAGTATTATCTGGGTCCTGAGGAGAAAAGCCAAGAATGATCTTCAAGACAGAGAAAGACAAAATGGCTATACAAAATGGCAAAGTAATGAAATTTTCTCTCCTAATAAAGTGCTTGACTCCATGTAATAGCAAGGATTCACCATAAACTATTCTGCAGCTCATTAAGGAATTTCTTGTGTCTGGTTTTAAATAAGCCTATCACATTGAGGTGCTAATTATAAATTTTTGGTAGGAATAAAAACTTGTTCAATTTGTCTCTCTATATAGTGACATATCATGTTTCTCTGATTGAAAACTTGAGTCATATTCACTTCAAATGTAAAATTTCTTGCCTAAATTGTAGCTCTGCAAGTTTCCCAGTATAGCAGTTTATTCTTAGACAATTTATAGCCATAATTTCAGGTGATGATGATATTTCATACTCTCAAAATATAGCTGGTGACATCAGGGCCAGTTGCATTTGGAATTAGCTGGTGCAAAATGGTTTCAAAAGAGACATGCTGAACACCAAGAGAATGATCATGATTTCAGAAATAGCTGAATACACTAAGGTGATTTCTTTGGCAATTACCCATGATCCCCCATTAAAAGGTCAGTCCCTTTCCTATGGGTATTCAAATAAGACAAGGTTAGTGTTGACATCTGTAGTTTGTCAAAATCAGCGAGTTTGAGAGCTTTGAAAATGGGCTACTTTTGGCACAGCTGCTCTTGAACATCAATATGTAGCCTTACTCCAAGGGGTGGTGCACAGCCATCTCCCAGTTGTGCAGCAGTACAATGTGAGCAAAATACTACCTGTGACTGCAGACATATTTCATGAGAAGAGTTAGCTCTGTTCGAATGACACATTATACTGTATGAGACAAAAATGAACAGGACATCTCATCTAAGTATGTAAAACAGGCACAAGGATCAGTGAGCTTAAGGCAAACTTCTCTGCCTGGGAACCTAAATGCCCAAGTTCTTAGCTGTGCCAGGTTTGATGTGGTTTAAAATAACTCAGTAATGAGCTTTCCTATGCACACATTCACACACAAATAAACTAGTACTGATATTTTCTGTTACTAGACACACTCAGGCTCAGAATCATAGAATCCTAGAATCATCAAGGTTGAAAGAGACCTCCAAGATCCTTTAGTCAAACAATTCACCCAGCACTACCCCTGCAACCCCTAAGCCACTAAACCACATGGGTCAGCGCCAGATCTAGACACCTCTTGAATATCTCCAGGAATGGTGACTCCACCACCTCTCTGGTGGGGAATGGGAAACCTATTCCAGTGCCTGATCACCCTAACAGTAAAAAAAATCTTTTAGTATCTAATCTGAATCTCCCCTGTCTCAGCTTATGCTCATTTCTTCTGGTCCTTTCACTGCAGGCACAAGAGAAGAGATTGGCCCCTATCTTACTATAACATCTTTCCAGTTGTCAAGAGCAATGAGGTCCCCCCTGAGCCTCCTTTTCTCAAGATCAAACAAAGCCAGCTGCCTCAGCCATTCCCATAAGACATGTTTTCTAAACCCTTCATAAACCTTGTTGCCCTGTCTGGACACGCTCCAGCACAGCAATGTCCTTTTTGTAGCAAAGAGCCCAAAACTGAATGCAGTACTCAGGGGCAAAATCATTACCCTGGTCCTGCTGGCCACACTATTCTTGATAGAGACCAGGATGTCACTGGCCTTCTTGGCCACCTGGGCGTATGCTGGATCATGTTCAGCCAGCTGCCAACCAGCCCCCCCACGCTCCTTTTTGCCAAGCAGTTTTCTAGCCACTGCTCTCCAAACCTGACTACACTGGGTTGCTGCAACCCACCTGGATGTGTTCCTGTGTCGCCTGCTCTAGGTGACCCTGCCTTGGCAGGGTGGTTGGACTAAATGACATCCAGAGGTAAGTATTCTGTGACCCAAGCACAGGAGCAAGGGGCCTTGCCTTATTGATCTTCATGCTGTCCTCACTCCATTGATCAAGTCTGTCCAGGTCTCTCTGTAGACCCTTTCTACCCATGAGCACATCAACACTCCCATCCAACTTGATATCATCTGCAAATTTACTGAGGGTGCACTCTATCAGCACATCCAGATCATCAATAAAGATACTAAACAGGACCAGTCCCAAAACTGAGCCCTGGGGAACACCACTAGTGAGTAGCTGTTAACAGGATTTAACTCCTTTCACCACAACTCCCTGGGGCTGGCCATCCAGCCAGTTTTCTACCCACCACAGTCACTCATCCAAGCTGTGAGCTGCCATTTTTTTCTAGGAGCATGCTGTGGGTGATGCCATCAAATGCTTACTGAAGTCTAGATAGACAACATCCATAGCTTTTCCCTCATCTACTAAGCAGGTCATCTTGATCTTGAAGAATATCAAGTTGGTTAAGAAGGACTTGCCTTTCGTAAATCCATGTGGGCAGGGCCTCGTGTCTTGCATGTGTCATGTAATGTCACTCAGGTTGATCTCTTCCATAACCTTGCCCTGAACTGAGGTAAGCCTTTTTTTCCCCCTAGAAACACACCATTGCTATACTCCTATATATATACTCCTATATATATACTCCTATACTATATTTTTAAAAGTTTGTGGTGGTTGTTCTTCCTAGTGGTTTTTTTAATGGCCTAGAAAGTAATGGATTTTTCCTCTTTTTTATTTTTTAATTTTGATCCTTCTGTTGACTACTGCTTTGGGTCATAATAAATCAACATCTTCATCAGACAGAGATCAAGAGAATGTTTTAAAGCACAATATTGAGACAGTTAAGAACAAAACCTTGATTGTAACAGCCAATGACAGCTTAAAGAGGAACTAGTAAAATATATAAGTTGAATTCATATTTGATATGTTAATATATCATATTTGATATATTAATTTGAAAAATTGTTTCACAAAGGAATCGTATGAAAATTTTGGAAGTCTCTCTTTTTGGAGTTTTCTGTCAGAGTTGGTTCTGCTTCCAATCTTAACAAGTAACATATGTCAAAAATTTTTACCACCGTGAGTTTCCAACTTTTAGCAGGTTTGCACTTTGCTTAAAACTAGCTGTGGTGAAAAGAGGAAGAACAAGACAAGATGTAAGAAAAGGCTGCAATTTTCTTCATCCCACAGTTTAGTGCCTTGCCCTGTGAGCTCTTTGCACTTCATACATAGTGTGAAGAGTCTAGACCTCATAAGAGTGATTCTAGTCTTTCTAAAGAGAGGCTTGCTTGCAGTTATTTGTCCTCTGCTTTCTTTTTCCATCTGTTTAAGTGTGAAGGCATCAACCTACAATACTACAAATAATATTTTGGTATTTGAATGCAAGTTTAAGTGTATCAGTTTTAACTGAACATGTATGTAGAAATTAATTTGTTATCCCAAAAGGGTTGCTTATAGCAACTTGTACTCAAAAGCAGATGACAATAATAGCCAAATGCTCTCTCTCCTAACTTGTTATTCCTGTTTTTCATGTAAGTCTTTGATTACCAGTGTGCTTCTCCTAAACATGATTTTTACTGACAAAGAAACCAGGGTTCACTAAAGTAATAAAACAAATTTTGTCCTTCTTGGTTTTATTGGGATTAAGGTTTAACCCTCTTAAACTTTGAAAGGGAGTCATATTAAAACTTTAAAGATGCCAAACAGAGTATTTCTCTTTTGCTACTCCTTCAGCCTTCCAACATACAATTTGCCCATCTATGCAAGTCAGATAAGGTAAAAAAATTTTAAGTCTTTCATTTCTATAAGCTATTATACACCAGAAAATATTGTTTTTGCAATGTCAGTTCTATACTGCAATGGTTACCTTGTGAGTTGGCTTTTCTTGAAAATTCAGTGTTTAGATTTCAGTGTTTTCAGGGTTCTTCTGTTTCAGTGTTTTCCTATTTCAGTATTAAGATGCTGAAGATTTAAAAAACCCATAAATATTATGGTGTCTAAAAAATTGTAAGTCTTAAATGCACTAAGCCTTTGAATGGCATCTACCTTTTGAAGGCCAATCCATTTTTACATCTTTTCCTCTTAAAAATATATTTTAAGTGCTACTTCAATTTTCTTCCTGTCTTTCAAATTAATATATTTTAACCTGGTAAATCAAAGATGATTCAGAATTCATAGTGAACTAGGTGAAAAAAAAAATATTAACAGTGCTTTTTCTAGAACAATAATAGCCTAAAATAGCAATTAGTATGCAAAATATAGCCAGCCAAATAATCCTGGTACATAAACAGTCAACAGGAAAGATTTAACTAAATATTTGCAAAGAAGTGATAGCAGATTGACTTGAAAACTCGCAAATGGAAGGTTTCCAGCTATAAATATTTACTTATAGAATCTGTCATTCCTAATATGTAATCCTTTTTTGCATAATTTATTTTATTTGTGGCCTTATTAAGACATAACTGTCTATTACATTTATTACATCATTGTTAAAATGGACTTATTATTTCTGTTTCTTTCTCTTCGGTGTTAAAAAGATGATCCAAGAATGTGTTTGTACAGATAATGAATGAAAAACAGTCTTGAATTTCTCTCTGTTGTCACAGGTAGGCAGATCTCCACTCTAAAATGGAAATAAATATATTTCAATAACTAAGATATAGAAGGTAGAGATAAGTATTTGAAATCAGCTTTAATTTTCAGCACATTCCTGGTGCTATCTGGATAGTGAATGCCTCAATAAAGCTGATGTATTTACTGAGTACATCAGTAAAAATGAAAATTAACTGCAGAGCTAGTGGATAAATAGAGCATACCAGACAAGTTAAAAGACAGGGAACTAGTTGATAATAAATAGTTCAACTTCATGTAGAAACCAGTCACAGTGAAGTCATGCTGGAGGATTGATACAGATATCCCTAAGATTATGACAGGCCATGGAATATTAATATAGAAAAACTGTTCACTTTCTGTTCCAAGAAAAGAAATTGGTTTTACTAACACACAGTTAAGCTGTAGAATACTTTACCAGCTCAGCGGGGTTACCAGAAGTGCACATGGCAGATAGAAGCCCAGTATGGATGTCTGTTTGTGTAGAAGAGATTTAATGGAAAGGAGTCAAGAGAGAAAAAGAATGCTCTAAGGGTTGTGGGATAATACACTTTACAGCCTTTCTTGTACCTCCACAGAGTCTTTTGGGCTAGTAACAAGAGAACTAAAAATCTTTTAATTATTTCATTATTGATAGCTTTGCCACTGCTTACACTGCTCATGATCAAATGAATGTAATTTGGGTAAAACAATATGGTTGTACAGTGTTAGTACCTAAATGACTCCCAGTACATACTTTTTCAACTTCTCTAGATTTTAAGTGTTGCATTTATACATTTCTAAGTCTGTAAGCTCTTGTGGCATTGCAGCTTTGGTGGCTTACTGACTGCTGCTAATGGAAAATTATCTGCTACAGAAATGCTGGAGGATGTTTCATCTCTGCTACATTGCAATACCTTCAATTTCTACAGTGTGTTAGTACTTGATGCTTACTATAATTTATTATCTCTAGACTCTTGGGGTAACCCAAACATATTCTCTATTTTCCTCTTTCATGTAGAAATAACAGTTAAGAATTTGCTTGTTTAAGATAGAAGGATTGAAAGATTTTCTGTTTGTTTGATTGTTGTTCTTCTAGATACAGTGTATCAGATCAAATAACTGTATCAGACAAGTCACTGATACAGCTGCTGAGTAATTCCTCTGCTCCGAATGCAAAGCTGTAGAAAGTTATTTATATGTATAATGGTTGATCATTGTATGTAAGTCCTTAATTTAGGTTATGCTTTTAAACTTATAACATCCACAACATAAATTCCTGCAGTCCTAGGATACTAATGATTCAGAAGATAAAGCTTTGAAAAACAGCTCTATTGTTACTGACTTTGATGCATACAGTCATTATGTAAATTGTTTCCCTTAGCAAATAAAAGTTTAGGAAATGACATAATTGTGATATATCTGCAGTTATGGGTCAGTAACTGTACATTGCCTTGTCAGTGTGATGGGATGAAACCAATGTGTTTAAGTATAACCTGGAACAAATTTGTTCCTATTCAACTCGTCATTGTCCTTTTCCATATTCTGCCAAAACTACTGATAAAAATTTTTGAAGATGAGAAGGAGCAATAAATAGACAAGTATTTCCGCTGTTGATCCAGGACATATCTTGGCTGTTCTGTTTGATGTAACTAACCTTTCTGATAGGCTTTGGACAGTCAGTTGACCTTTTTCTCCTAATACCTCCCAGCATTCATGTACTTCAGAAATGACGGCTTTTTGCTTGCTTTAGCCATACTTTTTCTTATGAACACAGTGTTCATTATCCTTCCCGCTATAATGTCAGATTGAAAGGCAAACATTTGCTGTGCTATTGCCTTCTTCTTTCAATATATCAATGGCTTAAGCTATGAACCCTGTATATACTTAACACTCCTAAGCACATCAAGGGAAACTGGATATCACGGTCATTTCCCAGGCTAATACCAGCCAGAAAGTGGTCAACAAGTTACTTCAGGTAAGATCAGTATCAATTGATCTCTATTTATTGCTTTGGGATTACTCAATGAGGCCACTGAGGGAAAGAAATGGAGCTGACCAGTGGCTGTTATGAAACATGAAAAGTGTTGTGGAACCTGAGTAAAGCAGTAACAGTTCTGCCTAGAAATGGAAATTTGATTCTCAACTTACAGTTAATGAGACCATTAACATGTTCTTCATAGTTCTAAACACTTAGAGGCTGTTGTTATGAAATCTAACAGATTTGTATCATTATGTTCTGTAAATGATGGAAATTAGCATAAATCGCTTGAAATGTGCCATTTGAAATGAAGTGCAGAGTGATGCTGAGAATATTGTCTTTCCACTTTGTAAAGCATTACTTTATAATGACTGCGTATCCCTTGTGCTAATATTCCATGTATGAAAATGTTAAACGCTGCCAACAACAATTATAAAGTAGAAAAGTTTGTTTGCTTTATTCCATAGTCATTGTGATAATGAGGGATGAATTGTGCTGGGCAGACAGAAACACTGCTGGTGAAACAGGCAAAAACTCAATGAATACAAAATATAATTCATATAGTTCCATATCCCTCTGTGTAGGGAATTTAACGGTAACATATTTTCTTAAGAAGTGATGCTTGTGATGATGAGGAATTTATTGTCAACATTTTCCTCTCACGCTTTGGGACTAAGACAAGGAACCATAAGTTTACACACTGTTCTTTATGGCTAACTGCTTATTGCAAAAGTTTTCCTTGGAAAAACCTTCAGAAAAAAAAAAGGCATCACACCTTTCCTACATGTTCAGCTGTGTTGTGTCCTTTCAACGGAATTGAGGAAGAATTTTGAATATCAAGTATAGGCTTAAACAATTTCCCTCAAATATTTTTTATCTTTTGTTAGGTGGTATTAAGTCAGGTGTTGCTAATACTTTTAAGGTCTTGTCCAGTTGAAGTGGAAGGGACCTTCAAAAGGGACAAAACTATATACTGCTTCTCAACCTAGGCAGAGTATCACTCTGCTTAAGAATGACTGAGAATTTACACAGGGTACGGGAAGTGTTCTGGCAATCATGGCTTTTAACAAGGTGAAGGAGGAAACAGATTTTTTTTAGAAATGTAACAAAAAAATCCACACAGAAAATAAACAAAAAGTCAACAATGCAATTGTAATAGCAGGGAAATTAGCTAATAGTACCTGTAGCTCCATACTAATTGGAAAAATGTTGCTAATTGTGAGTAAAGATGGTGTCCTTGCTGACAGCTTCCTACTGTGTTCATAGAAGTAGAACTTGTTACATCCTCAATCCATAAACAGGATTGCCTTGAATCTATTTCCCATTTATCGTTTCCTAATGCTTGGTTGCCTCCAAATTTGTAATTGACTCATAGGTTAATAACTTAACTTGTTGATTAATAACCCAATAAAAATGCTCCATGAAATAAACTCTTCTTTTTGATTATCTTCTTTTTAGCATTCAGGTGGAGGGTTTTTTGGTTCTATTTTTAGCAGTGATTTTGAACATCATTACTAAAATACTTGTTTTCCTGGTGGTGCTTATTAAGCCATGCCTTTAAACCTTTAGGAATGGTTGCTGAATGGCAGTGGGAGCTGTAAGAAGTCAGGTCTACAGTTTCTTCTAGTATTTTGTAGGATCACATTGTATTCATGGTTCTCAAAATGTGTGTTTACATTGAGTGTTCAACATTCTATGAGACAAGGATACATGTCGCACTCAGCCAAGCTCAAAATTAAGGATGTGTTTTTGCAAGTTCTTATCATACTATGCACTAACATTCGCTAAAGATCAGGACAGTCTGGTTGTCTCTAAATGTACTCAGGTCTTTGCAGATTAGTACTGTATTTTAGTACCAGAGTTTTAAAGTTATTGCATGTTTGGATCCACTGCACACCCTCCCAGAGGACATTAATCCAAAATTGTTCCTTTCTCCTCTGTATTTTCCAAACCATTCACAATTTCCCCATTTTTCAAAGGAAGACTGAAAAACTAGAGAGCAAGTACATTTTCCTATTTTAATGGAAATACTTTTACATTGATTTGCTTTTATTTAGTTTGGATTTTCTTCTCATAGTCACTGATTATCTTAAGAAATATCTGCTAGGCTGGTTAAGCTTTGTTCCCAGTATGCAGCTATAACATCAAAACAGACTATTTATTCTGGAGACCAAACAATGAATGAGCCAAGTAAGCCCAATTTTCTTCCAAAAATATTCAGAGGAATATTCAATATGAATAATACAGCACTAATGACAGATGGTTTTGCTTATCTTAGAAGAATAAGAGTAAGCTTAAAAAATACTTTGTTAATACCTCCAAAATGATGCATTTGAAAGTTCAGTTGCCCCATTAAGCACTTGGCTTTATTAATTTTACTGACATACAACCACTCCTCCCCCCAAAAAGCCCAGTACCCAAACCAAACAAAACAACAAAACAACAACATCAACAACAAACCATAAACCCAATACTTATGGATACTTAATTGTTCTTTGAATTTCTTTTCTCTTTAAAAAAATAAATAGGGCATTATAAAATACATAGAAAAAAAATGTGATTGGTTTGCTTGATGGTTTGTTTTTTTGTTTGTTTAAGGGAAAAAAGTCTCATCATAACATTTTCCATTTTTTTACAACACATATATATCCCAAAAGCATGAACGATTTCAGATATTTGTCTTGAAGAACTACTCCAGGTCATCTGGGATAAAAGTGTTCGAGGACTGTGAGATAAAATACCAGCATTCCCACTGCCCTAGTGCTTGTCCATGTTTCTATACATATGGTAACATTTGTAGCACCTGAGGTAACAGTCAAGTGTACTTGAAAAGGGAGGATAGATCAAAGAAATATCTTCTCAAAGATCTGAAAATATTGATAGAAGATCAGGAATTTTTCCACACAATCAGGAAACTACCCGGGAAAAACCTGACATGCACTGTCTCCATTAACAATGAAAGGTGAAACATTGTCACTTTGGGAACTAAAACATAAAAAAGACATTAAACTACAAGAGACCATCCAAAGGAGGGCCAAGAGGATGGTGAACAGTTTGGAGGGGAAGCCTTTTGAGGACCGGCTGAGGGCACTTGGCCTTTTCAGCCTGGAGGAGACTGAGGGGAGACCTCATAGTGCTCTTCAACAGCCTTACGAGGGGAAGAGGAGGGGCAGGCACTGATCTCTTCACTTTCATGACCAGTGACAGAACTCGAGGAAACAACATGAAGCTGAGTCAGGGGAAATTTAGGTCGGATATCTGGAAAAGGTTCTTCCCCCACAGTGTGGTTGGGCACTGGAACAGACTCCCCAAGGATGTGGTCACAGCACCAAGCCTGACAGAGCTCAAGAAGTGTTTGGACAACAGTCTCAGGTCCAGGGTGTGACTCCTGGAGTGTCCTGCACAGGTTCAGGCGTGGGGCTTTATGATCCTTGCAGGTCCCTTCCAACTCAGCATATCTTACAATTCTATTATATTTTGAGTCTGAAGTTTGCTTTGTGGGTTAAGTGAGGCCTTATCCACTTCAGCAGTATATCCAATGAGAGCTACAAAATCTCAGCCCCAATGACTGTAGTCAGGCACATTACAAGATGGCCAATGTCACCTTTCCTAGCTGGTCATCTGTCTCATTTACAGAAAGCCTTGACCTCATTTACTTACGCTGAAGAAAAAATTGAAAGCTATGAAAGGGAACCACACGTCTTTTTAAGAACTAAAATGATGACACAAACAGTGAAAATGCAGGTAGTTGTAGGGCAGACATATTATGCAGTTCAGTTTCAGGTTTCAAACACTAAGTCAGACTGGGTCTGGTGGCACTTCTCCAGCTGAGAATCATCATGAGGATAGGACACTCATTTTCACATAGTGTGTGAGTCCACTTCCCTTCTCTCCATTCACAGCAAGGGATTTGTCTCAAGAAGAAAGTGTTTCAGAGGGAGAATGGTTGAGCTTCAGCAATTGCCCCAACCTGTTTGGGAAGCAGCTATTCCTTCATTGTGGCTAGGCTGCTCCTCAATTGGACAGCCCCACGCAGTCCCTCAATACACAGTCACAAACTTGGCTTTTTGTAACCTGAGTGATTCAGAAACAGGAAGAATAAATCCCTCTTTTATTTTGTAGATTCATAGAATAATTTGGATGACAAGGGACCTTAGAGATTATCTAGTACCAACACTCCTGCCATGGACAGGGATACCATCTTCTAGACCAGATTGCTCAAAGCCCCATCCAACCTGGCTTTGATCACCTGTTTTATAAGAAGAAATGTTCATTAAAATGTTATTTTATAAGAAATAAACATATGTTTTAAAGTGAGATTAAATAAATACATTTGGAAAATCAAGTCTATATGCTTAGATATTTTTATTATAAATTAATATTTCATGTTTCTATCAGTCTGTGTCCACACTCAGGTATAGAATTAGTTTAGTTTGAGCTTTTCCAAGAAATTGCATTCAATAAAACAATTTTTCTGTAGTTTCTTACTTCTTATTTAGTTGTCTTTTTTACTAATGTTTTGAAAGTGAAGTCAAAATAACAGTAACAACGCATAGGGAAAAATTCCTTTGAACCATAGATCAAGTTGTTGTCAAGAATATTTATTCATTTATATTCTGTAAACAAAAGGTTTTTTATGATGAGTATGAAATAGATTATATTGTTTTACTTTGTTTCCTTTGTCTTATGCTTCTATTGCTTTCATATCAGAACCAATATGATAAAAAAAGACTGTTGCTTAGCAACTTCAAATATTTCCTTTTTAAATTCAATGTTCATATTTTGCATTGTAATGTAAGTTCAGTTTATACTGTGTGTTGAGCTATTGGAAAACAATTAACTTCTTTCTTGGACTAATTTCTCAAAAATTTATTTTATCTATTATTTCTCTAGGGAGAAGGAATTCTTCTAAATCATATTCATCTATAGAGATTTTGTTAAAAAGGCAATTTATTATCCTACATACAGAAGAATTAATTTTTCAATAATTACTATTTAAGTTTAATTTATTTTCCTTGGTGTATATAGAACAATCTTAAATCAGTAGACTTCTATAGTTAAAATGTACCCCAAGTAGAATGATTCTAGCTTTTGTATCTCTGATGATGCTGTATAGTTACACTTTGAAAGTTTTCCATTTTGTGTGTGAAACAACAGGCTAGACTTTTATTTATTTATCAGTTCAGTGATATAGAAGTAAGAAGCCATTCATTTTCTTCTAGTAGAAGAAAGTGTCCCAACAGTGTTTTACTTCTAATAAAATCAACCCGTTGTTAGTGACTAGTAGTATTATGTGGCCATTAATACAAGTAAGGTTATATGGTTATTATTTTGACCATCTATCTTATTTGAAAGTTTCTATTTTCCTCTTCAATATATTGTGAAATTTTTTCTTGTATAAGACTATACGTAATTTTTTTTCCAGGAATTAAAAGCCATGGATTCATTTAATTAATATTTTTTATGTTGATTAAAACTTGAAATTGATCATGCCTATTATTCATTTGTTCCTGGAAACAAATTTAGGTAGTAAGATTCCAAAATACAGAACAGCAGGCACAAAATTTCCCTCCTAACTAGTGAGAGACATTTACAGTTTGGGGTTTTTTTGGGTTTTCTTGTTTTGGGCTTTTTTAAGCGTTTTTCATTTTGTGTTTAGGGACAACAAGTCTTCTGCATTTTGATGGATTAGTTATTTTGGGTAAAACCGAGACTTTCAGCAGAAGAAGAAATTTATGGAAGATTGTTGCATTGTGACAAAAAGGGTTTTCAATATAACAAAGTGAGAATGGATGAAAGAAACATGGAAATGCTTATTTAGGGCTCATGTTAAATTTGGGTGCTGCCATAACATGGTATCTATACTGAAGAAAGGAAAGGGCAGGAGTTCCTTATTATATAATAGTATGCATCTGCTGTTTAAATGTTAATTACTGTATTTGGGGCATTTAAAACAAATGCAGTATTTCCCAATAGCAAGAAGCTTGAAGAAATTTAATAGGCAAAGATTAACATATATTCATACAATTTATTAAATAACAGAGGTAATTTAGGTAGACTGAGTTGCTGGTTCATTTTTTTCCCTGAAGTTTTCTTTGAAGAAAAGTAGATCTTGAGTTAACTCTTGGGTAGAAGGGCACCATTTGTTAGATTATACTTGCTCAACACCATCATTTTAATCTGTGTATCATGGCACAGACCAGTCTGGAATTTCATATTTGCCGGGAGAGAATGTGTTTTCCTAGATAGCTTTTTTTTTTTAGTGAAGAGAGAGATAATTGTTAATTTTGAATAAGAATTGGTAATATGTTGTTGCTTTAATTACATTCCAACTTCAAAGGGTAGACAAATTTCTAAATAGATTAAGATATAAGCAAATATGTTCTTAGTACTTTCTTTAATCAGAAATTGCAGCTGCAACTTTCTATTTAGTCAAGTTTACCACATGAAATTTGGTGACAAATACTGCGTGTTTTACAATTTTGTGTCGTCATCCACTCCTTACTGAAGGTAGAATCTGTTAAGGGAAATAAACTCATGGAAGCTGGCATTCTTGATTTAGAAAATGGACTATCAAATTCCAGAAAGATGAGTTGCAATATTCTCTATGCCATGTTAGTTTTCAAACATAAAACATGTTAAACAGAAGCCCATTTAGGGAAAAAGAAAACTACCAACCACCCAAAAAGTTATTTATCTTACTTTCAACTTTTACAGTTTGTCACAAGCATGTACATGAAAATATTTCAAATCACAGTGATTTCTGAATTGGTTAACAGCTACATTTGACAAAGTATGAAAAACACACCAAAATACTATTATCAGTGGTAGTAGCTGGGATCATAATTTCCAGAGTTTAAAACAAACTCTAGAAACAGTTCATAGCTCAGGATATTCTTACTTGGCAAGTCCTTTAGTAACTTTTTCAAAACCAGTTCTTTTGTTTTTCCTTTCATTTTCTTTTTTTTTTATTTGGGGGTGGGGGAGCAGGAAGTGTTGGTTTGGTTGGTTGTTTTCTTTTTTATTTGTCTGGTTTTGTTGTTTGTTTTTGTTTGGGTTTATTTTGTTTTATTTTCTTTTTTGGTTTCTTTTCTATTTCTGAAAAGACAGTATAAAATGAATAGATTATCTGCTGTGCTTGTTTCATACCAAACTCAATAGTCTAATATCTGATTGCAATATAAATTTTTATAGCTTGTTATTAACTCTGTAGGTGTTTTGCATATTTCAGGAAAAGGCGCTTGTCTAAGAAACAAAGGTAGCTTGTGATTCAGGAAAAGATCTCAAAAATTGCCTAAAGCTATAATAAGACTTAAGTTTCTCTTAAGTCATATATATAATAAATATCATAATTAACCATTTAGCTCAGATTTCTTTGCAGCAGCCCTTGAAATTCCTGTGGTTTCGCTTTCCTCTTTTCACGAATTTGACCTGGTTGCTGATTGCACACCTGCATTCACCTTTCTCCATCTAGATGCATTTTTCTTATGTCAGGTGTTCTCCATAGAGAACTTTTACAGCACTCCTTTAGCATATGCATTCTTATCTTTGGTTTAGCTGCATTAAATTTTTTTGTCTTCTACTTGAAAGAAAAAAAGGCAAACCAGGGAATGCAAAAATACTTTTCTGTATAGGTTATTATTCTCACGATGAGAGGACGTAAAATATTATGTTAATATTGTTTCTTGAGAAATGCAGAATGGGATGTAAATTTGGTATTACAAATATATGTGGAAAAGAAAGCTTGTACAGCTTTTGCTTATGGAGAAGTCATGAAAGATGACTCTATATATTCATACCAAAACTTACTGATTTAGAGACTTCTATGAGTAAACAGTTTTTAAAACTTAAGTTTGTAATATGATTATCTGATATTTGGTAATCTTATTAGTGTGTTTAATGTTGTAGAGAAGGTGAATTCTGGTTTTAGAGCTTCTCAGTCTGGGTCTACCTACAGTATCTCTTCTTTCTTCCTGCAAGCATCTACTTGCATCTATCTGGTAGAGTCCACAGTTTGGGGTTTTTTTTCTCTCCCCTCTTTTGGTCCCTTCATAATGTTGTTAATCTTTCTCCTATGGAGCACTTTACACTCCTTTGAATTCTGAAAAGATAAACATGTAACAATTCTGCTTCCATTTTCGATTTGATTTTTTTTTTCAGTTGGTACTCTAATCTGTGGAATGTTATGTGTCAAAACAGATAAGCTGGGTTGAAAATTGAATTTTTTCTTATCCATATATTTATCTTTTAACATTTCCTTTTTTCATTGGACCTGCAGAAACATACATTTAATTCTTCCCTTTCATTCATCAGTATTAGTTCATCATTCAGATGAATCAGAAGACTGCTTCTGGAAAGAAAATGTACGTGTCCTATATTTTATGAAAAAGTAAGCTCTTTGAGTTTTGATCCTTTTTATTGCAACTGAAGAGAAAGATGTTTGTTCTGAGTAAAAAGGAAAAATAATAACTAAGTCTTTAAGAGAAAATTAAACACCTACTGGGAATTAAATGTAAGTCAGTCAAAAGGCTTCTTCTGTGAAGCTGTTGTATCTCATCCCAAGAGGCTGAAATCATCTTATTTGGCTTCCAGGAGGTACCACACAGAATTATTTCTGCCCTAAGAGATAAATTCCCATTAATTCAAAATGATTTAATGTTGAATTTTTCATACCGTCAGTGATAAAAGCTATAACGATTTTCCCTGCAGGCCAGAAAAATATGCAAGTATCATTTCAATGGTGTTTCAAAATGCATGCCTGTGTGTGTTTGTGTGTGTTTCTGTGTGTGTTTGTATGGTATATACACAGGAAAAAAAGCTACAATAAACTGCAGATTCAGATTTTTAAATGCTTTTGGCTGTCATCACCTGTAGGTTTGAATTACTGGGAAACCTGCACTAGTATTTTAAGACAATATCACCCACAGTAACTAGAAAAATCAGGAACATTCCTACTTAAGATTATTATGAAAAACAGTTGTTGCTGAATGGCATGTTTTTAAGGCAATACAGTGAAAAACAAATGAGAGCCCTGGATGCTCTGCTCATATATCATCTAGCAATTTCATGGCTTTCACCTTCTCTAAGATAGGCCGGTTTGCTTCCAAACATAAAGCCATACAGAGGCATTTGATATTCTACATTCCTTTTCTCTGAATGTCTGTTTTTGATGATATTCTGAACAGTATGGATTATGACTCTGGACATCTGATCCTACATGTACCAACGTTCCAGTTTGGACAGATAATGGCTGAGTAATATTTATGAGTTAAGAACAAACAAAAAGACAAAAAATATATTGTCAGTAATCCATATGCATCACAGTAATAGGATAAAATTGAATTTCTCAGATTAAATTACTCACTATTAGTAGAGCTACTACAAGAAATGGTGTAATTTGTATGTCTGACTTAGCAAGTTTACAAGCTGTTTGGCTAGTTTGGTGTTTACCTCCAATTTGTCACCACTGATGCTTGTACTCTTCAACATCAGTAAAACTTTCTTCAATTGTCATTTTTCAGCAGTTGCCAGTTTGGTTTCATCAAACTGACAACTATACAAAATTTCTAATAATCAAAGAATGAGTTAATGGTGTTTGCTGCAGACTGCAGCTTGTCCCATCTATGGTTCAAAATCTAAAAAATCAAGAAGACTAAATGCACTCCTTTTTCTCTTGTCACATGAAGAGGGGAGATTTCCTTGACTCTTAGTACTTGGTCTGTCTGTCAGTGTCCCAGGAAAGCTGAGACTCTTGTGCTCAACCAGCATCTTATTATGGGGACTCTCCACTGAGCAGTTCAATGCAATGGAGAGTGGTTTGGCTGACTTGTTCAGGGACACACACCAACAGAATAAAGGAGACCCCCTCAGCAAGTCTTCCCAATTTGTGAGTCCTAAATGGGTCTTCCCCTTTAATTGGGTATGTTCCCTGATCTTTCCACATTCCCTCTCAGATTTAGTTGCTAACTCAGATAGTTTCAAGAATACACGGTATTGTCATTTGCAGGTCTAAACAACATTCCAAAGTAATTAACTGGGTTTGTATGCAGAATTATTTGAGTCTTACTGTTGTTGCCTTTTTCCCAACCTGGAAATGAAACTAGATAATTTTAGTAAGGAGGTAATATAAAAGGGGATCTTTATTTGAAGGCCCTCAGAGGCAGTTAAGGAAAGATATCCACACAAGAGCACCCCTACCGGGATGAGTACATATTTATAGGTTTTAGAAAACTAGCATAATTGATAAAAAGTCCCAGTTTGGTGGAAAAAGGGTGATGCAACTCCCCCCCCTCCAGGTCAAACCCCTTGTCTGGAGCTCCCCCCTCAGCACTCACTGTACTTTGTCCATGAGAATGTATCTCAAAGAGTTGTTCTTGGCCTTGGTTCCCAGGAAAAACCAAGATAGCACTGGGGCCTTGTACCTCCTGGGGCTTGGAGCTCTGGAGTTTGTTTTGTCTTTCTGCTTAGGGAAAGGCCATGGAAAACTGCTGGGAAAACTAGCTACTAACACAATAGGTGACAGAGTTACAAATATATGTGTGAAGAATATAGAGAACATATAAAAGAAAAAAAGGCAAAACCTAAACGGCATCACTGTGGCAACATAAACTATATGGATTTTTTCCTGCTTACCTGATTGGGTGAAAGTAACTTAGATTCTAACTGTGAAAATATTGCATTTACATGCAGAATTACTTTTTCTTCCTTCTTTTTAAAATTTTCAGATTTAGGAACATTTTCTTAGTAAGTTCATTTGCAAGGATAATTCCAGAAAGTAAAAAAAAAATGGAAACAACAAAACTATTGGAAATTTATATTTGAAGTAACATGAAAGAAATACATTTTAGATAAATCTTCTCAAGAGTAAAATGTACACTGTGTATGAAATATTGAGGAAATTATGAAATCAATTTATTCTCAAAAAATCTGCATGTGTATATATGTGCATGCTTGTGTGTTTGTGCAGGCATATATTTACAAAATAGTTGAAAAATATTTGAAGGACAGACAGCGAATACATACTAATTATTCTTTGTGTATCACTGCAGACCTGTGTGTGATTAATTAATATGATTTTGCTGTTTTTCTTGGACAAGAGCCGGTCAGTCCTTAACATGAGATTTGGAAATGATTTCTTACATGTGAATGCTCAACTATTGGGTATTTTGTTTGGAATTACAGTCATATTTCTGATCTATTCTAAAAAGTCTTTACTTTTTTAACTACTTTGCTTATCACAGCATAAATTCCCTGTTGATAAGGATTTGAGAGATTTTTACTTCTTAGAATCACACAATGATTTGTGTTGTAAAGGACCTCCAGTGGTCATCTACTCCATCTTCCAGGATGATCATCTATATTCATCCTGTTTTATTTTACATTGTATGGAAATAGCCTTTTCTGGTAACTGAATAATATTCTTGAAGTTTTAATATGGAGATGTTTGTAGAATATGAAAAAGTATATAGTAATAAATTTATATTTTAAATATTTACATTTTAAGCAGAAGTAATGCAGTGTAAGGTGAATAAAATGGGGTTGAATTTACTTACCTAAGTATCATTAAGGGATCCTCTCCATGAATCAATATTATATTCTGATGGATAATCTATAATCATACACAACAAAATTATCCCTGCCCCCAGGAATTTTTAAGGTGTATAGTCTACATACAAAAGAGACAAAGGTACACAGTAATAGAACTTTATTAATCAACATAACCAATCCTTTCACACATTGTCAAACTAATGATTATCACAGAGTTTTATAAAAATCCACAGCAAAGTGGTGTGTGAGAAAACAATTTTTAAGACGGATGGTGGAGAAGTTTGCAAATACTTACATGGAACTTATATGATGGAATGACCTTTTCCAGGTGCCAGATCCCACCCAGTTGTTCTGCCTCTGCCCCTCCTCGACAGGACAGGGGAGAAAAGAAGATGAAAAAGTTCCTGGCTTGAGGTAAGACAGGGAGATCACTGACCACTTGAGGACAATGTATTTTAAGTACCATCAGTAGAACAGACACAACCTGAGGAAAAATCACATAATTTAACCAGTAAAGAGTAGAGTTGGACCAGAAGAAACAAAGACAAAAAACTTAAACCACCTTCCTTCAAGCAAGCTCCCTTTCTTCACAGGCTCAGTTTTTCTCCATCATTCCTAACTCATCTACTTCCTCTCCTCCAGCAGAACAGGGGGATGGAAAATGGGGCTGCAATCAGTCCCTAACAGATGCTCTCTCCCCCTTATTTCCCCTCATGCTTTTCCCTGCTCCTGTGTGGGGTCTTTCCCATGGGCTACATCTTCCTTCAGGCCATTTTCCCCTGCTGTGATGTGGGGTACTTCACAGCCTGCAGAGTGGATATCTAGAGCACCTCCTCCACAGGATTTCTCCATCCTGGGACTTCAGAGCCATCCCTGCCAGGAACATCCCTCCTCTTTCTTTCCCCTTGGGATTGCAGGGCTGTTTCTCACATGATTCCCCTCAGGCCTGGCTGTCTGGCAGTGTTTTCCCTTCCCTAACTCATCCGTGCCCTGTGGTGAGACTGTTGGATCTGGCTGGAACCAACTGTGTCTGCCTCCACACAGGGACCACCCCTGCTCCCCTCCCACTCTCACTACCAAAACCTTGCAACTTAAACTAAGCACAACTTTTCAAATATGCAAGAATATAACAGCAAAGGTATGAAGATTTAAAAGGGAAAAAAAAAAAACAAAGAAAATCACAAACAAACAAACAAACAAACAAACAAGCAATCCCTACCTTTGCACTGGTGAGGACCAAATGAAAAATTGCCCTGCCTCTTANCAACCAAACAAGCAACCCCTACCTTTGCACTGGTGAGGACCAAATGAAAAATTACCCTGCCTCTTATGAAAACTTCTGTGATCTTTCCATGGTTTAAGTAACATAAGTTAGGTCTGCCATTTCTCTTGTATGCCCTAATCTCATAGCATCCCTGACTTCTTTTGCATATTAGTGTCATTGTCCCCTTAAGATACAGTAATATCTCAAAATTTCTTTTTTTCTCATCTAGATCTGGATTTTCCCTTGAAGAAGATAACATCTTTTAAGATTAAAGAGGACTCTTAAAGGGATGATTGTACAGTGGTACCTGCAAGCTTGGTTCATGAACATTTCGATTTCCCCAAACTTCTTCAAGTAGTAACCTTGGTCTTAAGGGATATTTAGACATTTACCTCAAAGGAACATAAGCAGCCTACATAATTTTCAAGTCTATAGCATTTGCCTTACCCCACTAATATTACCTCTGATACTTAATTCAGTTAACTTGGAAATCAATCCTCTTGAAAGATTTCTAAGTGCTCATTTTATCTATTTGAAATGAAGAGGTATTACTCTAGGTAGCCTAAGGTATCCAGCTGATATGGCTGACTTTCCTTTCTAAATTTCTGACCCAAGTTAGAACAGGTCTTTTAGATTTCGTTCTTCTGTTGTTGCTCCATTTACTCCATGTTAAAAATCCCTTTACAGTTTATTTAGTTACAGATTTTGGTTATTGTTGATCTTCATGTTGATCTTCATATGATCTTCATATATGCTTCTTCAAAGCATATATCATAAATATTTATGTGGTTGGGTCTACACATCAGCCAGATTCTTTCTTGACTGCTTTGCCCACGCCTACAACATTGTGGATTTGTAAGATCTTAGAAATTCTTCA
>VZSE01004328.1:7321-19210 GCA_013398275.1 Promerops cafer | reverse complement strand
AGTGCCAAACCTTGACATAAGTCTTGCTTTGTGAACCTGGAATATGCACAATTAAGTGTGTATCTCTCAAATCAGAAACCTTTTTCCAATGTTTTCTTCTCCAAATATGAGCTATCAATCCCTGGCCCCTGTCCGAAACATTCTCCATGATTTGTAATGGTTTGCTTTTGCAGTATTTTACAAGCAACTACCTGAGACAGCCCATTGAGCAGCCTTAATCAGCAAGATTTTCAAGTACCAAAGATCAACTTCTGCTCTCTCAACAGCAGGAGTTAATTATCTTGGCTGTGCCTCAGTGACAATAAATACATATGCAAAACAGGACACTTCAGTGTTGGCTGTTAGCCCTAGTAGCTTCTTTCACAGCTGCTATCTTTGTCTTCAAAACATGAAACAATGACTCAATCAGGCAAATTATAAGTCACATCAATTTGTATCCATATAACAAGGAATTATCCATGGGTTGAAATGTCCACATAAAGTCCAGACTTGTATTCCAGGGCACTGCTGCTGCTTCAGATTATAGCCATAAATGATCAATCTCATCTATTGGATCCACCTTCAAATTAGGATTTGAACATTTTTTTCCAGAAAGAAGGCTGAGGCCCCACCAGCTGCACCCAGCAGTCTACTGAACACTGCATTAATAAATATACAACTATTTACCTAATTGTTTACAGTTATTTGTACACTATTGACTTGGCAAAGTTTGAGTAAATTAGTGCTAAAGCACCCATCTTACACCATTATAGAGATGAGTTTAGGGTCTCATGACCTATTCAGAGGAACACACACCATGGCCAGAGAGGTGGTGAGCACACCTGGGAGCCATGTTCAGTTAGCAAACCATCATACTGCACTATGAACTTTGGAAAAAACAAACAAAAAAGAACACCAGAACAGCTTATTTGCCAGCTCTCTAATGCTCATCTGGTATGAGCTTGCCATCATTTCTGTAAAATTTTTTGGATCAATACTTGTTGCAGCGGGGGCAGATGGTGAATGCTGCAACATTCCCAAAGGCGTCTCCAGGTCGAAGGCGTTCAGGCAGGCACACAGTCAAACACTCAGTCCACACACACACACAGCAGATAATAAAGGTTGATGATGGAAAGAAGGGAAGGGTCTTCTGTATGGATTTCCGACGGGGTTTGTTGCTCCACGTGCTGAAAGGGTCCAGGGACAGAAGATGAGGTTGGTCTGAGGGCACATGGTTTTATACAGGAGAAAGGGGGCGGATCTGAGGGCCAAGGGCCAATTGAAGCAGGAAAATGTGGTGCATAGGTGGGGCAACCAACCAGGGGAACCAATAGGGTACGGGGGATGGAAAAATGCAGCCAATGGGAATGGGGAGAGGGGAGAACATTCTTGAACGTGAACACATAGGGGTACATTCTTGAACATAAAAAGGGGTAGGGAAGGCCAACGAGCCAATGGGGAGGACAGAACCGGGGTGAATTTACATGATGCTGCAAAGCACCATGGGAGAAGCCTTTCTTCTCACCATGAGCTGGGAGTTGTTCCCAGAGCCTATGGTGTACTTCTCCAGGGCATGGCCATTGGCCTCTCCCTGGTGGGCTCACGGGCCTCCACAAATATTGATGTTGGCTGCTCTTGTTTGTGTTTTCATTTTAAGTAGTAAAGAAAGATCAGCATTCTCCCAGCTCATACTTTCACTAACTTCTTTCAATGTGTGACCTTTATACTTCCTATACAAGGGTACAGACAGTAGGAGAAATATTCAAAATCAGGTACTTGAACTATTTCCTTTCTCTGCTGCCTCAAGCATTGTGCTCAAAAAATTAACCTTGTTGATTAAATCAAACAGTTCAAATCATCTCCACACCAGATGAACACACATGTATTAAGAAGTCGTCCAGAAGGTGGCACCAAGCTCTTCAAAAGGATGCATTGCACTTTGGTTTGTACATTTCATATGCACTCAGTTTCACTATTTTATTGCCATAATCAATAATTTCATTTTTTCTTCAAATATAAATATCTCAGAGCACGAGGGGGGGTGGAAATATGCATCATCAAAGTAAGATTTAAGCATACAAGAGGTGTAGGTACCTATTGTATTGCTTAATATTGTTTTTTATTGGCTTATTCAACATTTCTCCTGGTTAGGACACAGGCCAGAATGCAATAGTTCAAATTCTGAATTTTTCACTTTCTAATGAGTACTCTTTACCACTTAAATATCTTTAAAAAACATAAACTTTTTCTAAGCAATATATTAATTCTCTGAATATAGAGATCTGGGTGAAAAAAAATCTCAGAATCAGTAGAAGCTCAATTGCATCTCTTCAAATGACACAGGAAAGCAGGCTAATCAACCAACTAGTAGTAGATTTATTACTGCTAAATAAAAAAACCCTAACAACCATATTTTATTCTCTTACATATGCTCTATCCTGGTACTCTGGTACACCATTAAAGTTCATCAGGCTTAAAGCCGCTATGAGAATTACAGTTCTTAAGACTGTAACTATGCATTGCACTGGATCCTATAAATTCTTCTCAGTTCCTAATTTCATTATCCTTGGAGGAGCCTATTTTTACAAATTCCAAGAAGTATGGCCTTCTACCTGACTAAAGCAGCCCGTTTATCTAGATACATTACCCAGAGCTTAGACTTCAGATTTTTCATTGAGTTAAAAGGGGTTTGCAATGCTCTAGCCACCTTCAAGGTCACAGAATCACAGAATCACTAGGTTGGAAGAGACCTCCAAGATCATCGAGTCCAACCCAACCCTAACACCTCAACTAAACCATGGCACCGAATGCCACATCCAATCTTTTCTTAAACACATCCAGAGATGGTGAATCCACCACCTCCCCAGGTAGACCATTCCAATACTTTATCACCCTTTCTGTAAAAAACTGTTTCCTAATATCCCGCCTATATTTCCCTTGGCACAGCTTAAAACTGTGTCCTCTTGTTCTGTCAGTTACTGCCTGGAGAAAGAGCCCAACCCCCACCTGACTACAGCCACCTTTCAGGAAGTTGTAGAGAGTGATATGGTCACCTCTGAGTCTCCTTTTCTCCAAGCTAAAGAACCCCAGCTCCCTCAGTTGTTCTTCATAGGGCTTGTGCTCCAAGCCCCTCACCAGCCTTGTTGCCCTCCTCTGGATGCGCTCAAGAGTCTCAACATCCTTCCTAAACTGAGGGGCCCAGAACTGGACACAGCATTCAAGGTGTGGCCTCACCAGTGCTGAGTACAGGGGAAGAATGACCTCCCTGGTCCTGCTGGCCACACTCTTCCTGATACAGACCAGGATGCCATTGGCCTTCTTGGCCACCAGAGCACAGTGCTGGCTCACGTTCAGTTGGTTATCAACTAGTACCCTCAGGTGCCTTTCCACCTGGGCACTGTCCAGCCACACCGTCCCCAGCCTATAACGTCGCAGGGTGTTATTGTGGCCAAAGTGCAGGACTCAGCACTTGGACTTCTTAAATGTCATCTTATTGGAATCTGCCCATCCATCCAACTGTTCCAGGTCTCTTTGCAGAGCCTTCCTGCCTCCCAACTTGGTGTCATCTGCAAATTTACTAATGAAGGACTCAATACTCTCATCCACGTCGTCAATAAAAATACTGAACAAAAATGGTCCCAGCACAGACCCCTGAGGGACTCCACTAGTCACTAGCTGCCAGCTGGATGCAGCACCGTTCACTACCACTCTCTGGGCCCAGCCATCCAGCCAGTTCCTAACCCAGCAAAGAGTGCTCCTGTCCAAGCTGTGGGCTGCCAGCTTTTCCAGGAGTATGCTGTGGGAGACAGGGCCAGAGGCCTTGCTGAAGTCCAAACAGACAACATCCACAGCCTTTCCTGCATCCACCAGGAGGGTCACCTGGTCATAAAAGGAGACGAGGTTGGTCAAACACGACCTACCCCTCCTAAAGTCATGCTGGCTGGGTCTGATACCCTGGCCATCTTGTAAGTGCTGCATGATGGCACTCAATATAAGCTGTTACATTATCTTACCTGGTAGTGGGGTCCGGCTAACTGGCCTATAATTACCAGGATCCTCCTTTCTACCCTATTTATGAATGGGAATCACATTGGCCACCATCCAGTCATCTGAAACCTTACCAGTGACCCAAGATTGTTGGTAAATTATGGAGAGTGGCTTCGCAAGCTCATCTGCCAGCTCCCTTATCGCCCTGGGATGGATCCCATCTGGACCCATAGATTTATGAACATTCAAGCAGCTCAGCAGTTCTCTTGACTGCCTCCTCCTGGATAACAGGGGGACCATTCTGTTCCCTGACACCATCCACCAACCCAGTATAACAGCTATCCTGAGGACAAGCCATCTTCCCACTAAAGAATGAAGCAAAGAAGGCGCTAAACACTTTTACCTTCTCCTCAGTTGTAGTTACTAAGTTCCCTCCAGCGTCCAATAGAGAACAAAAGTTGGTCTTATCCTTCCTTTTACCATTAACATATCTGTAAAAAGATTTTTTATTATCCTTTACAGAGGTTGCCAAATTAAGTTCGAATTGAGCTTTTGCCTCCCTAATTTTCTTCCTACATGCCCTAGCAACCCCCTTAAATGCTTCCTGAGAGACCTGACCCTCCTTCCAAAGATGATACATCCTGTTTTTATTCCTAAGTTCTTTCAAAACCTGGTTACCCATCCAGGCTGGACATTTGCCTCATCGACTCATCTTTCGGCACACAGGGACAGTCTGTTCCTGTGCCCTCAAGATCTCTGTTTTGAAGCACGCCTACCTTTCCTGGACTCCTTTGTTTATTAAGACGAGTTTCCAAGGAACTCTCTGGATAAGTCTCTTGAATAGGTCAAAGTCTGCCCTCCGAAAGTCTAATCTGAAAGTCCTACTGATGTTCCTCCTAACTTCACCAAATATTGAGAACTCTATAATTTCATGATCACTATGCCCCAAGTGGCCTCCAACTACCACATCTCCCACCAGCCCATCTCTATTTGTAAACAACGTCTAACATAGTCTTTCCCCTAGTGGGCTCACTCACCAGCTGCAACAAGAAGTTGTCCTCAATACACTCTAAGAACTTCCTGGACTGCCTCTTTTCTGCTGTGTTAAGCTCCCAGCAGATGTCTGGTAGGTTAAAGTCACCTACCAGAAAAAGGGCTGGTGCTCCTGAAACATTCTCCAGCTGCTTATAGAATAGCTTGTCCACCTCTCCTTCCTGGTTGGGTGGAGGATAACAGACTCCCAATAGGATGTCAGCCTTGTTGGCTGTTGGGGGCTGGAATTTTCCCCATTAGAAGTCAGGGAGGCACTGAGAACTGGATGCTTGGAACAGGGCAGGGGGAGGGGAACTCTGGGTGGGAAGGGGCAGAACCATCACGAGAGTAGGAGGCAGGTAAAAGGCGAGTTTGGAGGCAGCCTCCTTCTTGCTGGCCTGGGTGGCATCCGGTGAGGACGGGGACAGCTGTTGCTTGCTGCGGGGATAGTTCACCAGCCTGAGAGACGGACCGGCCTCTGCTTGCGTTCTCCAGGAAATCCTGCCTCTTCTCTCTGCCCTGCCTGGAGCTGCTGTCCCACCCTCCCGCTGTTTCTTCAGCGCTGCTCTGGGCTCTCTCCACACCCAGCTGGGGATGGCCCTCAGTTCCGGTTGCTGCCACGGAGTTTCTGGTGCATCTCGCTCACCAGCCCAGAACTTTTTTCTGCTCATCCCTGCTGTTGCAGCCTGCTGCTCCTGAGAGTCCTGCTGGAGGCGCCGGGGCCAGCTGCCCCGGGGCTTTCGCAGAGCGGCGTTTCTCCTCCATTTTCCCTCCTGCCTCGGCCATGCCAGCAGCACCACGTGTTTCCCGAGCCCGCGCCGGAGCGCCCCCTGCAGCCACGTGGGGAGCACCACACCTGCCCTGCACATCGGGAGCCTGCCAGCGCCCCTGCCGGCTGTGACCGTAACTGCACCAACGGGAAAGTGCCACAGCCGAAAGGCTGTCACTGGTTCCTGGGTCTGTTTGTTGTTAATACCATTGTTACTGTTGTTTGTTTACTTTATTATACATATTAGTAAAAACTGCTACTCTTATCCTCACATCTCTGCCTGAGAGCCCCCTTAATTTCACAATTCTAATAATCCAGAGGGTGGGGATTTTACATTCTCCATTCTAAGGGAGGCTTTGCTGCCTTTCCGTAGAAGATACTGCCTTGTAAACCAAGACATTGGCCTTCCCTTTAATTCTTACCCATAAGCATTCAACTTCATCATCACTAGTTTTAATATCTATGGCATCAAAAGCCTCCCTAATATAAAGGGCCACCCCTCCACCCCTTCTCCCCTTCCTATCTTTTCTGAAGAGCTTATAGCCATCCAGTGCAGCGCTCCAGCTATGTGAGTCATCCCACCACGTTTCTGTGATAGCAACTACATCATAGTTCTGCTGTTGCACCATGGTTTCCAGCTCTTCCTGTTTGTTACCCATGCTGCATGCATTAGTATACATGCCCCTCAGTTGGGCTAGTGATTTCACCCCAGCTTAGGTTTATCACCCTTGGGCCTGTGCCCAGACAGTCCAGCTGCATCCTCTTCCCCCTTCAAACCTAGTTTAAAGCCCTCTCAATGAGTTCCGCCAGTTATAAGTTTAAAAAGCTCACAACTACTGTTTCAATGCAGGGTTAAAAACCTGTCAAGCAGCAGGGAATAAGTTCCAGACAGAAGCCTTTCACAGTCCAGAATTACAGAGTTCACTTCTATTGTGGTTCCATGCCTCTTACTTCAGCAGTATCTCCTCTTAAAAATAGAATGTCAGACTTGTTGGTTAACTACTCTTTGTTCTCATGACAAACTACAGACCTAATTTTTACTTTTAATTCTGAACTAAACACTATTATGCTTTAAACAAACTTATCTACCTTTGGCTTTTCATCTTGCTTATGAAATTATCATTTATCATCTTGCTTATGTAAGCTGGTTACTTCTCTCTGTTTATCGTCCAGTTCCTGCCAGTGGAATCTCTCATTTTTACATAGTTTTCAAGATTGTATTTACTTTGTACAGTCTCTGACTGTCCATTTGTACTTCATCTATTTGCATATCCACAAACACCTATTTTTTTCCAGGTCACAAAATGTTATACATGCTATATTAGGAAGTAAATTGCTGGATTAAAAATGCATAAATTAATATCTTGCAAGGCTAAGCCATCAGTACTTCTTCCTTTCCAGGACCTTCTGCTACATTTTAAACTCCAGTTATTAAAGCTGTGAGTATGAAAAATGCAATAGTAGTTTCAAGATGGAATAAAGGGACTAGGACTGAATTGTCCAGGCTGGTTTTAATCAATGTATTTATTAATCTTCAGCACATAGTATCTTCTCCTGTTGCAACAGAAGGGATTACTTTGTCCTTTGCTTTGTCAGTGTGCTATTTGCCTGAGTTTTACTTTACAAATAAACCACAAATGCTTCCTCTTTCTCTGCTCAAAGCCTACTCAAATTCAGCAAACTATGTGGCTGTGAAATTTACTATACATTTTTTAACATAATTATTAGCCTACAGAGAAGTCATGCAGGGTTTTTGGCTATTCTCACAGCATTAGTAACTGTCACTTGACAGAACTAACTCTGCAAGATTCAATATAATATAAGAGCAAAATATTACTCTATTGAACAATTATTTATTCTCATTATAGATCAGGTATGTAGGCTACAGATGCCTTATTCTTTTAAATGTCAAGGGACTACACTTATTCAAGTTAAATTGAAAAAAAATTCTTCCCTTAAACTTGGAAGACTTAGGGAATTCAGGCACTAATGAGAACAACAAAACTTAGAGCTCTCTGTGAGTGACTGTTTAGAAAAAGAGATAGATGCTGATCACAAGGAAATAGTCTCGGGAAAGCTTTATTTTAAAGATCGTGGGCTAAAGTTAGTTGGATAAAAATCTTAATGATAATTCATGTTTACCCCATCCCATACAGGTTTAATGCACAGATGCAAACATTACAGTAAATAGTGCAGGAGCATGACTATCATTTCCAGTTCAAAAGTCAGCAAAAGCTGTTGCTTTTAAGACACCTGGTAATGCAAGAAATGGTGAGTCCCTATTATTTTGCATGACAAGTGCCATAAACAATTGTTTTCTAAAACAGTATGCCAGTTTGTTTGCATGAGTGTAAAAGACTTGCTCACTGTTAGAATTATAACATTTGTTGGGCTGCACAAACAAAATATTATTGAAGATGATAGATAAGGATCCTGGACAGGGATTAGAAATTTACTGTCCTGGGGGCAGTGTTGCAATTGAGCTGTCAAAAGTTTTTTGTATGTAGGAATTAACTGTCCTAATAAGACAAAACAATCCTTTTGGGGGATTTCACTGGGGACAGTGAAGAAAAATCACTGCTCTTTGCTACGTCATTCACTGATCCACAGTCTCCATCCCCTCCCAAGAGCTAAATCACTTTTATAACCAAATAAGCTTGTCACTTGTCGAATTTATTACAGTGGCTTTTCATTTCCACTGCCATCTAATGCTTCTGTTTATGCAAATATCTTCTCATCCTTTAAATCCATCATCAAGCTACCTAGCGACCAAATAATCCCACCACTTTGAAGGCTCACCTGTTCTGCATTTGCTGTACCCACTATCTGTACTGACTGTGGTTTGTTTTACAGCCAGCTCTGCACCATTCACCTTTTTCCCAGTTCACTGATATCCAGTAGCTGCAGTAGATCAGGAACACAGATCTCAAGCTCTTTTCATATGGAACTCTCTACCAAGGCCAACCATCCAAAAGATTTGAGACAAAAATTTGTGCAAGCATGTTGAGCTCACTGAAGTCTGAGCTCTGCCTGGACAATCAGGACAGTAACCAAAATAAATGATAACAACTCAAGTGATTTCTTCACTTTTCCACCCCATACCCCAGACCATCTGAAAAATGGTTCAGCTATATAAAGACATGAGAACTGGCCGATAAAGATTAATTTTATAAAGATCATTTATTCAGGGCCTTAACATTGTCAGAATTGTTCACAATGACTAGTTCATTGCTTCAGAAAATTTTCCCTACAATTTCCATCAGTTGCTCAATGATCAAGTTAAATGATACGCAATAAATATGAGCTATAGTAGGTGAAACCCGTGAGTATAACTGCTCAAGAGGTACCTTTTGCCTTCAAATAATTTTAAGAAAATTTCCTGATGTTCATGTGCTCTGTAATCAAATTATGTCAAATTATGTGACTCTCATAGGGAATGTCTTGTTAGTACCTAAATTTAATAAAATTCTGTCCCCTTCTGTATGCCTACCATACAAACAGGCTACTGATTAAGCACATTATATTTGGAATTACTTATATTGGTATTGCTTTTCAAACATGCAGGTCAGTCTGGCTTATAACACTATGAGCTCCCACAGTCCAAATTAACTTCAAATACAGGGATAAATTCTTCATCTCATGATTGGTCTTTTTTGTTAGCACAAAATTTCAGAAAATGTTAGCCAAAATTTTGCCTTTTTGTGTAAAGACAACTTGCACAAAAAATGTTTTTTCTGATAGCTGAAGTGCCTTCAGAAGTGCGACCGCACTTCATTCTCACAAAATAATCATGGTAAAGTAAAACTACAGTAATTAAAAAATAAAAAAAATAAGAAAATAGCAGTTTCAGTCTTCACCTAGTTCCTACAATCTTTTCCCCATCTTGATTCTGTCTATATAGCCCCTGTCTGTATTTTGTAACAGCTCTGAGGCTATTCTATGATGTATTCTGACAATTATTATCCTTAATATAAAACACCACAGGGAACACATCCATGGTCACTCTGGAATCCATTTTTTTTAAATCTGTCCAAGTTCCACATTCCTTGACAGCTTTCCACTTAAAAACATATACGGATAACACATACAGATAACTATAGTGGTTAAAAATGAATTTTGGCACAGCTGGTAAGCACCTCCAGTTTAACAGAAGGGTGAGCAGCATTTATGCAACATTTCTCTCAGAAGACATCCAGCAACAATGGATGTTTATCTCTAACCTTATCTGTCACTAATGTTCCTATCAAATTTAATGATCCATGTTCCATATTGAGCCACATGGATGCAAAAAAAGAGCAGCTTCCCTCAAATCAGTTTTTGAAAGCACTAATTTACTGACAGAATTAGCTCAGAATAAGGAGCTCATTTCTGATATTTTGTAAGTAAGCAAATAAGAGATTCAGGATATTTCCAAAATATATCAAAATACCTCAAAAAGGTACCTAGATTATTAATGGCTGTTTTTCTAAGGAAAATTCCATCATAACTGATAGTTAAGCAGATTTCTATTTCTCATGACAATCAGTTATATTGCAAAGAGCATTGTTATTGGCTCGGGAACTTACACAGAGGAAATAAATTAATTTAACAAGTTTTACTCAGAATTCATGACTGAACTGTCCCATATCCTGGACTAGAAGTGAAGATCCCTATAGCTCAGAATAAGCCCTTGTACCAGCTTCACATAATTCAGAAGATAAACATCAGATTGTCCTTTATTTCTTATTTTGGCAATTTTTTGTTAAGACTTACACTGTAACAAAAAGCCAGTATTCCCAAACCCATCATGTGGTAAAAGTATTCATGAAGAATAATGGATAAATTCCTGAAACCCCCTTCTAGGCCAATGGCAGATTTAACATAAATCTTAATAGAACCTGCTTTCCTCTAAAAACCCAAATTTATTTCAGTGCATTCAATAATTATGAAGCAATATTCAAGCTCTCTTCCTCATGATAAAGTGCACTGTTTCTATTTATTGTTGAGCTCACCTAAATGTTTCCAAATTAGTTGCTGAAGAAGAAAGCAGTGTTGGATAAACATGTTATTATTTGGCCAGATCAAGGTTTGTCTAAACACTCCTTCCAGGCAATATTTTCCTGGAAGATCACAGAAAAGTGTAACAAAACAGAATGTCAGATAAAATTTAATAGAAAATTCTACATTAAGCTACAGGTTTGCAAAATTAACCCCCACTCTTTCCATTCTGTGTATAAAAAGAAGGATTTTATGCAGTGTGTTCACACACTCAGAAAATGTCATTAATTTCTCCAATTTTAACTTTTTCCCCTTAGTTTAATTTTAATTTTTTCAATTACTTTCTTCACTGAAACAAATTAAGTAGTCTTCCACACATTCTGAATATCATGGCATGGATTCATAAGAAACAGGACAGAGTTCAGAGAGATAAATTAGAATGTCTGAGCCTTCAGAAAACAGCATGAAAGACAATATCCCATAGACTTACCTAATTCTAATACTAGTAAGTTCAGAAGGTTTTGCCTGGTTCATCTTTTGCCTGTCTGACAGTATGGTCCTCAGACAAAGGAAAAACACTAAAGGGGAAAAAAGAAATCTTTACAAAGTCAACAATCCCCAAAAAATATCTGTATCTGCTGGCTCAAAGAACGTAAAAAATTTACAATTTCAGAGGCCCAGAAGATTAAACATCTTCAAAAGAGGAATTTAATCATATTTTCAGATATTTCATAATGTAAAAAGGAGATGTTAAATTCTTCTTTTTATTTACAAAATAGTGTGTTGCAAACCCCTATAACTCAAGGCAAAGACAAAACCTTAAAGTCTGGAAAAGACCTTTAAGACTACTGAGTTCAACCCATAGCTGAATGAACCTAACACTGCCAAGTCAACCAGTAAACTGTGAACCTAAGGGCCTGTCTCGGTTTGGGAGGAAGTAAGTTTTTTGGGAAGTTTTAGTTAAACCAATCAGTGGTCAGATTCTAATATTGACACCTGGTGTGACCACTGAAGATGTGAGTCACCTCTGAAGACACACGGGGTTAAAAGCAGAGATTTCCCAGAGTTCGCTCTCTTTCGCCCGTGGTAGCCCAGGGAGCGGCACCGTCTCTGCCCCGCCCAGCCACAGGCTGGGTGGGGGAGGG
>VZSE01004327.1:820425-902280 GCA_013398275.1 Promerops cafer | reverse complement strand
CCCCCCCCGTTTCATCTGCTCAAAACGGAAAATTTGGCAGCTAGATTTTAGCTTGCTAAATTAAACTCTGAGATTCTCTCCCTTGCTCCTTTTCCATACCAGAGTAAAAGTGAAAGAGTGGATGGCTTAGCTTGAGCATTTCAAACCTTTCGGGCCTTAAAGAACTGAAACAACCTAGGCTGGACAGATTTCCAGTGTGCCTTAAGGGGTTGACTTCATTCAGGGAATAGATTTCTGTATTTAATATGGTAGAGATTTGTTTTGCTGCTGGTTTGGTGGATTTGTTTGTTTGTTTGTTTTTCCCAGATCTTTATGCTACATTGCTGCATTGCTGTTTTACATTGTTGAAATTTTCTTGCAGTCTAGAAGAGAATTATTAGACATTTGCATAAAGTTGAGAGACATTGACATTTCTTTCTTTGGAAAGCTGAACTGCACCAGGCCAGTTGTGTAATCTGAAACCATGTTTTCATTAAAAGTTTGTAAGTGTTTTTAAATGTTTAGCAGGGCTGTCAGACTGGATGTATTACAGATACGGGCTGTATGTAGATAAATACAGCTGTCTGCTATTCTTGATGGCTGTGATACTCCAGTTTAGATAGCATGGACTTCTCACACAATAGAAAGATGAAAGTGTTTTGGGGGCACTTTATGCCAGGCATATCCCCTATATGCTGTGATTGACTAAAAGATTCGATTTTATTTTTTTCTTTCAGATTGCATGTGTTTTTCAGTCTTTCTAATGGGTACTTTGTGGTTTTTTGGCCATTTGTAAAAGTCATCAAAGGTTTTTTAAGATACGAGTTTGCTGACATGAGTCATCTCTGCCATATTGAGCTTGTTCATCCAGCTCGTGTATGCAATTGGTATAGTTTTGTTGCCTTGTGAGATCTCTGTACCATGCAAGCCATATGCTATGTTTATGAAAGGACTGTCTATCTCCCTCCATCCCATCTCTCCAACTGAATCTTCTGAAACAGGCTCTGCGGCTGGTGTCACTGCCAAAATCTGTGGTGTTTTCACAATGGAAATGCCTATGCAGCACTGCATGTGCTGGCATCAGATGGGACCCACCTTTCTCCTTAAAGGAGGAGAATCTGCTTGGGAACTAGCAGGGCTCACTGGCAGAGCTTCAAATTAGATGTGATGGGGGAAAGGGACAACATCAGGCTTGTCCCTGGCAAGCTGTGGGATAAGAGGCAAAGGTTGGAGGGACAGGGTGCTGGCAAGGGCCCTCAGCTGGTGACTCTGAACAGTACTGGCCACATTGCTGCAGACATTCAGTCGTACAGAGATGAACCAGGGACTCCAGAGCTAAAAGAAGTCAACAGAGAAACACCAGGAAAATATATGAAAGGAATTGAAGGGTGCTCCTCTAGGATGGCATCCTAGTTTCAGTTGGGGTAGAGTTAATTTCTTCTCAGCAGCTGTGTTTTCAATGAGAAAGGTGTGAGCTGACCAAAGGGTCATAACACAGAACATCATGCCCAGTAACTCTGGGGAGTTACCCAGGTCTGACATCAGTCAGCAGGTGGTGAGAAATTGTATTATGCATCCCTTGTTTTTCCCTTTTTCTTATCATACCCGGGGGTACTGTTTGATGGCAGACTGAACCCAAGCCAGCTGTGTGCCCATGTAGCCAAGAAGGCCAATGGCATCCTGGCCTTTATCAGGAGCAGTATGTGCAGCAGGACCAGGGAAGTCATTCTTCCCCTCTACTCAGCACTGGTGAGGCCACACCTTGAATCCTGTGTTTGTTCTGGGCCCCTCACTTTAAAAAGGACTTATAGGTGCTGGAGAGTGTCCAGAGAAGGGCAGCAAGGTTCATGAAAGGACTAGAAAACGTGTCTCATGAGGAATGGCAGACAGATCTGGGTTTGTCAGGGGTGACCTCATCGCTCTCCACAACTCCCTGAAAGGAGGGTGCAGTGAGGTGGGGGCTTGTCTCCTCTACTGTGCCTGCAGTGAGAGGACCAGAAGAAATGGCCTTAAAATGAGACAGGGGAGATTCAGATTAGATATTAGAAAATTTTTTTTATTGATAGGGTGGTCAGGCATTGGAATCGGTTGCCCAAGGACGTGGTGGAATCACCATCCTTGGAGCTGTTCAAGAGAAGTCTGGATCTGTTGCTGGGTGATGTGTTTTAGTGGCTAAGGGACTGCTGTGGTAATGCTGGGTGGATGGTTGGACTCAATGATTTTGAAGGTCTCTTCCAACCTTGAAGATTCTATGATCTGATGATTCGCGATCTGGGTAATAGACAGCCCTGTCAGAGGAAAGTGTTACTGGATCTGTTGGTCATCAACACAGGTGAGCTCATTGGAGACATCAAGATTAGAGGCAGCCCAGGCTGCAGTGACCCTGCATTGGTGGAGTTTGCACTCCTGAGGGATATGGGTCAGGTGAGAAGGGCCTAAAATTAGGCCCCTGAACTTTAGAAAAGCAAGCTTCCAGGTCTTCAAGGAGATAGTGGGATCCCCTGACAGACTGGCCTGAGGGACAAGAGAGTGGAACAGATCTGACAGATTGAACAAGAGCTCGCAATCCCCAGAAGGAAGAAATTGTGCAAGGAAGGCAAGAGACTGGCATGGCTGGGCAGGGAATATCTGGACTTCTGTAAAGTCTTTAACACAGTCCCCTACAACATCCTTCTCTTTAGATTGGAAAAGACAGAACTGATGGGTGGACTCTTAAATGCATAAGGAAGTGTTTGGACAGTCACATCTAGAGGGTAGTGGTCAATGGCTCAGAGTCCTGAAGGACATCAGTGACAAATGGTGTCCCTCAGAGGTCTGCATTCAGACCAGTGTTATTTACTATCTTCATTAATGACATAGATAAAGGAACCAAGTGCTCCTTCAGTGAATTTGCTGATGATACCAAGCTGAGTGATGCAGTTACCACACCTGAAGGGATGCTATCCGGAGGGATCAGGACAACCTCAAGAAGTGGACCCATGGGAATCTCATAAGGTTTAACAAGACCAAGTGCAAGGTGCTGCATCTGGGTCGGGGTAACCCTTGGCATCAACAAAGGCTATGGGATGAACAGATCAGAGCAGCCCTGCTGAGAAGGACTTGGGGGTGCTGCTGGAGGAGAGGCTGGACATGACCCAGCAATGAGTACTCACAGCCCAGAAAGCCAAACGTGTCCTGGGCTGCATCCAAAGCAGCGTGGGCAGCAGGGCCAGGGAAGGGATTCTGCCCTTCTGCTCTGCTCTGCTGAGACTCCACATGGAGTTCTGCGTCCAGCTCTGAGGCCCTCAATGTCAAAGCACAGACCTATTAGAGTGATTTCAGAGCAGGGCCACACAGATGATCAGAGGGATGAAGAACCTCTCCTGTGAGGAAAGGCTGGGAGAGCTGAAACTGTTCAGCTTGGAGAAGAGAAGGCTTTGGGATGACCCAATCACAGCCTTCCAGTACCTGAAGGGAGCCTTCAAGAGAGATAGAGATAGACTCTTTACAAGAGCATGGCAGTGACTAGACAAGGGACAATGACTTCCAACTGAAAGAGAGCAGGTTTAGGTTAGATGTTAGAAAAATATCTATGGTGTGAGGGTGCTGAGGTACTGGGACAAGCTGTGGATGCCCCATCCCTGGAGGTGTTTAAAGCCAGGTTGGATGGAGCTCTGAGTGACAGGTGTCTTTGCCCACAGCAGATGGGTTGGAACTAGATGATCTTTAAGGTTGCTTCCAACCCAAACCATTCTATGAGTCTGTGATTTAGCAGTGAAATAACTTCAGATTACTCCTGACTCCTTGATGAATGTTTTTAATGCCTCAGAACATCTGATATTCAAACTGGTTATGTTAATTAGATAGAAGTAGGAATGGTGATGGTAGATTAATTTTGTAAGCATTATATCAGAGGAAGTCTGATTCAGGATTGAAACTTAGGTTAGTCTTTACTACAGCAGGTAAGCTGGAGCCTTGTGAAGACGGAGATGGAGGTGGGATGGCTTTCTGTTTGTCCCTTTCACTCAGACTGCAGTTTCCAATCTACCACCTGAAACCTTTACTTGCTTAAAATGGTCCACTACATGATGCATTCTAGACTGGCTGATACCTAGTCTGTATCAGTTTTATTCAGCAAATGTTATTGCTTTCCCTTTTCATTTTACTGTTGTTTTCCTTGCTATTATTTGTATGAGGCAGTTTAACTATAGTGTTGTTGACTGAAAGTGTGTGTTTGCCGTTGTGCATGCATGCCCATGTATTTGTGTGTGTCTTTGAACACTTGTAGATTTCCTAGGACTTTTGCCTTATTCTCTGGTGCACTCTTCTGCACCATCTGTAGTAGAGCATTGTTCCTTAGATATCTTAAGTCGTGAAATACAGTGGCACTTAAAGGTGAGTCTGAAGTGATTACAGCTCTTAAAATGAAAGTGATCTTAAAGAGAATTGTTAAGTATCAGAACTTTTATGTTATGTTGGATAAAGGACAAATTTCTTTATATTGAAAAATTTTAGAGTTTTATCTGTTTTAATAGAAGAGGGTTTGTCTCTTTTTTCTTTTTTCTTTCTTTTTTCTTTTCTTTTCTTTTTTTCTTTTTTTTCTTTTTTCTTTTTTTTTCTTTTTTTTTCTCTTTTTTTTTTGTCCAGAGATAATATGTGAAGGATGGCTTTATATTATTTGTAGAGCTCATCCTTTTATATAACACTTTATTTGCCTGGCTTTTATATTTGTTCCTTCGTAGTGTATTTTAGTACTTGCATACTCCATGTAAATATTTACATAATTTCTTTCTCAGAGTGGGAGAACATGAGATATAAATAATCCCCTGAAACTGAAAAGAAAGATTTTACTTGGTTCCTTTGTATTTGGAAATGTATTAATTTATGATATTCCACAGTGTGAGTATGAAGTGAAGATGTATTCAGGAGCTGATTAATTTCCCAAAGGTGCTCTACTCTCAAGATATCATCAAATTGCTATTACTGGTTTTCTTACTATGAAGACTTCTTGGTTTTCAACATTTTTTTGAGTATTTGTGGAGCACAGACATCTGAGGTGATTAAACTTTGTAATCCTGAATGTTTGTCATCACTGGTGTTCTTGGAATTGCAACACTCAAAAGCAACTGAATGAGCAAAACTGCTTAAAACTTTGTATAGTGCTTGTACAGAGTGTGACATTCTGGGAACAAAACCAATTCTCTTCTGATTTGGTGAATAATTCTAAGTGCAGTTTTCAGAGATCAGAAATCTTAATTTATTGGAATTGAAGCTCTGTTCTTTTTCAGTTTCATAAGTGTTCAGGACAGTTAAAACAAGAATAAAAAATATGGGCATGATGCAGGTATCACTTTAACCTGGCAGACCAAGAATTGGCTATATACTTCTGTCTCATTCCCACAGATAATGCAGTATTTCTGAAGGGAAGGTTGTGGATTGGTTCTTGACAAAATACTTTCTAATATATAGATAAATAAATGGACTTTGTAATTCCTAGTTCAGATTCAGATAAGCATATTCCTTGTCAGTTAACATGCCCTCAAAATACTGAGTACTAGAGTAGCTTTTGGAAAATAGCTCCCCCTGTGGACAGTGTATCACTGTTTTGTGAAAATTGTAGTATTTCCAGAATAAGGGTTAATAAACCTTTGCCATTCCAGAAGTGAATGCTGAGGAGGAGGGGAGAGAGATATCCTGCAATAAATACTGCAATTCTTTTCCCAAAATAAATTGGCCTCTAGTTTTTCCCAAATGCAGATGAGTTAAAAGTATGTCTAAAGGATGTCAACATTTCTAAAGAATGATAAAGTTCAGTACTGGACTTGTTAGTAGGTAACAGGAGCTTGAGTATGGATAGTCAAATTAACAGATATTTTGTATCATGCTCACTTATTACTTTGGTGAGATGAAGTCTGTGTTTTTAGTAAGACACTTGACTGAAATTTGGGACACAGCATCTACTCTTACTGATGCCAGGAATGACCTCAATCAGATTTTGCAGGTCACATTTTGGCAAAAGGTTTGAGCACATGATTGCAAGACAGGTGTTTCATGGAACAGAGAAAAATTCCACTGCTACTTAACATCTCATCTATAAAACTGAGGAAAAATACCAACCCTTTTGGATCCCTCTCTTTGTACATCGTGCACTTGCATTGTCAGCTTTCCAAAACAAGTATTTTTCTTCTGTAGAAATACACCTTCTTTATAATGCTTTTCTGCCAGGTGAATTGGTTCAAGCTATCAACTCTCATCACCAGCTCTCTAGCAGTCGTGACTTCTCCCTGAGATTTCTTGGCACACACAGTGCAGCTCTTTGTAAAGAGATCTGCAAATAGTACAACTACAAGAAAGTCTGTCATGCTTCCTTTTCTAATGTTGGATCTGTCATTAGGTGAGTGAACCAGTCTTACTTTTTTTTGTTGCATTTATGAAATTTTTATTTTACCCTTACATTTAGATGAGGTTCTTCTGTTTGTTTGTTTAAGGTACACATTATACTTGGACAACTGGGATTTCAGCAGAGTTGAATGCCTGCCATTTTTGAACATTTAGCAAGAATATTTTGTAGCTCAAAAGCATACTTAGAGTTTTTTTGCATAAAAGTAATACAAATTTATTTGTCAGTCAATCAAAACAAACTGAAACCCCCCAAAAAGTCAGAAATGCTAGAATTTTATTTTCACCACTGAAGCTGCCAAACTGTTCTCCAATTCAGTGATACTGCATTTTCAATCTTACTAACTTTCTATTTTACCATTTTAAAAACGTAATTAATACAGAAAAGATATCTAGGAGCAGCATAAGTTTGTACAATTACATTTTCAAAAGTCAGGAAAGCTGAATGCAGCATGTGGAACACTAACCTAAAAACAGTCCTTGTTTAGTTATGCTCAGATTTAGGATCTGCTCATCATGTAGATCTCCTTTTACATTCTTGTGTCATTAGCCTTTGAAATGGGAAATTAAACTAAGTGATAGATTTCTAGAAGGTGTGGGAAACAAATATGATGCTCTTGGCTTCTTTCATTCATTCTGTCTGCTCTGAGCCAGACCCTTCATCTCATTCCCCACCTTTGCAGGAATTGCTTTGAGGTTTGCTTGTAATAGACAAGGTCCCTAATGTTCTTGCTTCTCGCTTATGAAGTTGCTATGTAAGATCTGAGCTTAGTCATCTGCTCTCAAGTTTTGCACCAGCCTTAGCATTCCAGATGGTGATCTATACATAGGCCTGGTTGGCTATCACCAGAGCATTTTTGGTATTGACAACTAAAAACCATCCTTAGGCAACAGGTATTGAAAGTCTTTATTTATCTCTGCGTTTTACTCCACATTTTGTATTAACGTTGACAAGGCATTGCTGTTGCGCATTTTCAGTTAAGTTTTTTGGTTTAGATCAGGCAGCTGCTTCAAAATTTCCCCACTTGTCTCAATACACTCTTTGCTATTAGGGTTTGGTTTTGTTTAGATTGTTTTGTCAATTGATCTTGCTAGTAGCTTACTCCCTTTCAAAATTTTTGGCTTTCTTATACCCAACACTGATGTACAAACATATATTCACACTGCCTATTCTAACTTTGAGGGAATAAATTTTTATTTTAATTTCTTCAGGTGTGTATTACATTTTGCACCATTTGTTGCTCTTTGTGAAGTTTTCAAACGTTTATTTGAAGTACCATGTGTGAATTTCAGGTCCCTTAGCTATTTCTCTTCATCTGATTGCTTCCCATCTACTCTAGTCCACAGTTTCTCCATATCACAGTGGCTGATCATGGAGATGCAAACATGTACTCAGGTGTACCATAATGAACTGTGTACATCACAGACAGACCTGGAGGTGGATCTGCTCCAGTTCAAACAGTTAAATCAATAGTAATGAATAATTTTCAGTTATCTAAAGGATTGTATCTGTATATATTTTTCTGATTAGTAACTAACTTGACAGGTTATGCAAGTTATTTTCACCCCACTTATTATTTCAGATCTTTGAAATTAAGTTCTTTTAATATACTTTAAAATTTTACTATATTTATTATTTATAGAAATAGTTGTTCCAAATAAAAAAAAAAGAAGAATGGAATTTTATTTCTCTGAGAGATTGCACATGGAGTGCAACAAGAATGGAACACGGAAGAGGATAAATGTGAGGGCTTTATAAGCAGTTCTACGAGTAAGAGATACAGTTGTCCTCCTGCCTGTACTTAGGCTGGCATCTTCCTTTACCCTCTATCTGGGGGTTTTCTAGTCTCCCCTATTGTTAGAAAAGCTGTTTATACGTATATTCTGTAAACTATTTGGGTCCAAATGCATCGGGTTAGTTTAAAAAGTGCAAAGAGCAGCTTAAAACGACCTGGTTTGATTCATTTGGAAATGAAATGTTAGGAAACTCATATGGAAAATTTGAAGTCACGTTAGCTTTCAGTGGGAGAAGGAGATGATCAGCCAGGGAAGTTGAGCATGGTGCCTTTTGCTTCTGTGTGGGTGGGTCTTGGACCCTGCCTGTAATTTCATAATTTCTCTTCTAAGAAAAGACTATGTAATCCAATCAGGATTATTATTTATACTTTTGAAATTTCCAAAATTCTCTGAAATTAAAGCAACAAAAAAAGGCATTTAAAATTTGATTTAGATAAAAAATACTGTGCTGGTTTTCTCAATGATTAATGAAATTAATAAGCTAGACGTCAAAACATCGTGCTAAACATTGAGTAATTGGTAATGACTTATTTTTATTTCTTTTCTGGTTTCTACATTGCAGTAGTTGTGTGGGGATTTTTAATGACATTCTTGTCCCATATAAAAATAATACTACAATTTTATATCTTTTAAAATATGAGATGAGTTTTTAACTAACAACTGGTTTAAGATATGCTAACATAAAAATCAAGTAAGAAGAAAAAAGTAACACAAAATTCCCCTGCTTATCAAAGTAATTTCTAATCCGTACTCCTTTGGTAGAAAAGGTGAAAACATGAAGCAATTGATTGCTTAACAACTTGACATCTGAATCTCCAGTTCTTTTGCTATAGGTATAAATAATAGAATATCAATGGTGGTTCCATCCCTGTGAGATTTCTCTTCCCTTTAATGTGTAGGAGGACATATTGTTAATTGTATGAATCAGAATGCAGTGTTTGATTTTCCAGGGCTGTGCGTATGTGGATATGGGGATCCTGTATGCTTTCTGGCTGGATGTTGAAAGAGGATGAAAATACCCATCACAATGTTATTAAATTTAATGTGATATTTCCTGTTGATCTGGTAAAGTCAGGACTGGAGCTCTGTTTTAGCAATAATCTATGATACATCAGTCGACTGATGATGAAATAATCCTGCTATGCAGCTATAAGTGCTAAAAGAGAAATAATATGACAAACACCAAAGGGTAAACTGACGCTGGTAAACAGTCATCAACTGTTTAAAGTAACTCTGTCAAAAACTGCAATACCTTATCAGTTTCAAACAGGAAATGCAAGAAAATTAATTATTTCAAATTGCATTCTCCTTAAATTGAATTTTGAGCAGTATGTTTTCTATTTAAAATTAATCTTTGTGAAGGCCAGTTGCCTTTTCTGCTAGTGAGGTTTTTATATGAAGCTGACTTAGTGGGAGTGCAGATGTTAGCCATTGGTCCTCAACTTCTGTAGAGTGCAGGTAAGTACTATTTTTCTTGAATTTATAGATATTCAGCCTTGTGTGACCTTAACTTCTGCAAGTTATTCTTAAACAGGAACAGACACAGGACAGAGGCTTGTAGTTTGGAAGGAGTTCACTGCATGCAACTCCAGTTCTAAGAAGGTGTTTTATACGTCATATATTAGTTTTGAATTGCGGGGCACTGTGTTCTTGCCTGAGCAGGGGCACTGTGTTCTTGCCTGAGCAGGTGCACACCTAATATGAAGCTTGATCCTGCTGTGACTTTCATGAGAGTAGTGCAATGTTATAAGGCTCTTTGCAAGCTCCAAATCATAACATCATAGAATCACAGAACAGTTTGGGTTAGAAGGGCCTTTAAAAATCATCTAGGCCAACCACCCTGCAATGAGCAAGGACAATTTCAACTAGACCAGGTTATTCAGAGCAGCATCCAACCTGACCTGGAATCTTTCCAGGGATAGGGCTTCCACCATCCCTTGAGGCAACCTGNTGAGCAGGTGCACACCTAATATGAAGCTTGATCCTGCTGTGACTTTCATGAGAGTAGTGCAATGTTATAAGGCTCTTTGCAAGCTCCAAATCATAACATCATAGAATCACAGAACAGTTTGGGTTAGAAGGGCCTTTAAAAATCATCTAGGCCAACCACCCTGCAATGAGCAAGGACAATTTCAGCTAGACCAGGTTATTCAGAGCAGCATCCAACCTGCCCTGGAATCTTTCCAGGGATAGGGCTTCCACCATCCCTTGAGGCAACCTGTGCTAGTGATTCACCGCCCTCATTGTTGAATGAGTTCTTCCTTCATCTAATCTTAATTGATCCTCCTTCATTTGAAAACCAGTAACCCTTTTCCTATTGCTAAAATGTTTGTCTTAATCTTTGTTATAGGCCCCCTTAAAAATGAGTAAGGGCTCCTTGTAAAAGTAAGTATTTTCAGGTCCTCATACTTGGAGTGTGTAACAGATATCCTGGTTTCAATCATATTCCCTATATCTGTCTAAGAAGAGCCACATATCTAGTGAAATACACAGTAGCCAAGTACAGTAAAGAAGCCTGACGTTTCATTCCATAACCCTTCTATTACATGTAGGACTGCAGCACAAAATGTTATGCACATGAAATTTTAGGTCCTCAACACTGTGTGATACCAGAAACTACCCTGATTGATCAGATATGTAAAGTAAATAAGATATAAGAATAGATAAACAGGTTGGCTTACATGAGAAAAAATAAAGTATTAGCATATTTTTCCTTTTCTCCTGCAGAAAATGCGCCTTAATGTAAATACCCGGCTGCTAAATTTCTAAAATATCTCTGATTTTAATTCTATTATTCTATGAAAAAGAAAATGACAAAATTATATTTAATTCATATATTTTATAGCTATATGTATATACTTTACATATATGTATGTACTTTACATATATATTTTTATATATATGAAATATATTTTATAAAAATATATTGTTAAGTGCTCTGCTTCTTTAATTATGGTTTTGGTGTTTCTATCTGGCAGATAGCTCAGCATAAGAGTTCATATGATGATATTATTGCCATACACTAGTAAATCAAACTGTGACAGGCAACTGCTGTCTTCTAGTGCTCTTGGTGTTTGCTCTCTGCAGCTTGTAGTAAGTGGACAAAAGGTCATTCTGGAGAGTGTATAAAATCCAACATCTACCTCCTCAAAACGGTTTGAGACAAACCATGGAGATATTAAGCTCTTCCTTAATGCTTGTTTTCTGTGGAGCTAAAACCCTGTGCATCAGCAAGCTGATGCATGCAAAGGGTAACTCTGTGATGGAGTCATGCCTCCAGGGGCAGGCAGGGCATGGTCCTCAAAGGAAGGGGAGCCCGGGCTTGGTTGCCATGCAGTGTAACTGCATCACAGCTTTGTACACATAGGGCTGGGAATGGAATCCTAGAGAAAAGAGAAGCTGGAAGGGTAAGCCATGGACAGGGAAAAGAAGTGGTTTCCAAAAGGTATAGTAAGCTCTTTGACAGTGGTGGGTGGTGGTGCACTCAGTTCAGTTCTGGTCTGGTCATATGAACAGCCAGAGAGAGATATGGTACTATGTAGAAGTTATTTATGCTAATGTTGCCTTCACAGTTAACAAGCTAAATCTGCCAACAATGAAGACTTTTAAAATATTTACTACTTTACTTTTAAGGCAATCATTTCTGACATGCTAGGAAGTAGCATTAAAGCACTATGGAAAAAGGTTTATAATCCTCTTATACTTATCACTCGTATTTCTGGGGTCAAAGATGATGTCATTTTTCAATGGTTGCCAGCAGCCATATGCTCTGCAATTACAAACAGTTCTAACAGAAACCTTAATTCATAAAAAATTCCAGATTTTTTGCAAGTGATTTCTCTATGTGATCTTTCAAAATACCATTGTGTCCCTCATAAAATAGATACTCAATGTTAATCCTTTTAGCCTTGTTAATCATTGCAGAGCTGTATAGGGCTCCTGTTACTCTCCCCATTTTTTTTTTCCAAACAACATTAGAGGATGATTTTAAAGGATGTATGGGCCCAATATTTTAAATATCTCAAGAATGTTTTCTTTATAATAATTCATTTTCAGTGTTAAAAAGGAATGAGAAAGCCATTTCAGCATAAAACATTAGTAAGATATTCTTGTTCTTTACAGAAAACATGGCAGGTTGTATGTCAGTGAAGCAGACAAACATAACTTTTCTTGCAAAATCTCTGTTCAGCATAGCACCTAAGCATCCACTTAAGACACTTTGCAGTCAACACTTAAATTTGAACATGTGTCTTAGTGTTTATTGAATCTGGTTCATGATACACACACATGAATACATTTATTTAATGAATAATCTTTTTTTTTATGTATGTTTTCCATTTCTGTAGCTCACTAAGCCTCCTTCATTCTGGTTCCTTCTCTTAAACACTTGTCTTTCCCCCTCTGTTTCAGGAAGGCTAGAGCGTTTTCTGATATTGTGACTTTGTAATTATAAGAATTTGGTTTCCATCTCAGCAGATTTTTGACCATTTGCCATAGTAGTTGCCAGATTTTCAATCTTTTAATTTTAACTTAGATCCAGTAAAAGCTGACTTTTTAGATAAATTGGGTATAAAGATGATCCTGAAGCAAAAGACAAATTGTAATTATAAACATCACAACTGTTTGCATGACTTTGTACTCAATAGGCAAACTGCTCCAAGGTAAGTATTAATCTGTTTTGGAATTAAAAATCGTAATTTTAAACAGGAATAAATAACACCCATGTATACCGTTTTCTATGAGGTTGTCAGTACTCTGTCAGCCGTGGGAGTATGCATTTCATCTATATGATATTATTTGTACAGAAATTCTCATTGCACACAAATCCTTAGAGGCTCTCCTAAAAGCAGTGGTCAGCAGACTTCATAGGGGTATGTGACCCAAGTGCCCTTTCTGTTCCTGTGCACTGGAGGTAGGGTAGGTGGCTGGGGTGGGAGCACCGTTGTTACACGGGCTGTAGAATCGGGTCAGAACTGCAGTCTGTGACTGCAAACAGAACTAGCTGTACACTGCCTGGTGCTGACCGTGGTCTCTCCGTGCCTGTCCAACCAGGGCACCCAGATGTGGAGAGGGACAGAGGGCAGCCACGACTGCGCTGTTCAAAGGCACCGGTTTCCATCAGGGCGGCAGGGAAGTGGGCAAGGAAGAGGCACCAGAGCTGGCCTCAGAGATGAGTAGTCAATAGCACAGCTAATGGACCCGGCTGAGGGTGCCACCTGGAGCAATACACTCTGCAGTTCCTCTCTTTTGGCTGCATATCCCACTGCTGTTCATACGTCCCCCAAAGCCTCTGAAACACACAACATTGTCCACTTCCCGCATGACTTCCAAAGGTTGTATTTGCCATTTCTGTAGCAAAAACTTAGGGTTTTTTAGTAAACTGGGTTATTACTATACATCAGATCAAAATATTGATCTTGGGTTTAATTCAGGTTTGAATAAACTACTTTTATATGCCTCCTAGCCTTCCATTAACATTTCTGTGTGTTTGTGAGGAAGTTATTTTATTTCTAAGCTTTCAGGTAATCTCTGCCAGGCTGTAAGTAGATGCAGAAATCAAGGAAAATATGGGCTTGTTTAATTTTACTGTAAATGCTAGTACTACATCAGGAAAACATTGTATTCATCTATTAATATTTTAAAAAACATACATTGTAATTGCTTCTCACAAAAAAAATAAAAACTATATTTCCAGGAAGATGAGCATAGGATCTAGCTTTCCTGATTGGAATACTACAAAAATAATTTTCTTCTTATTAATTGATACTAAAAAAGTGCCATTTCATTTTAGGAGGTAAATATTTGTTATTGAAAAGTGTAAAAGCATCTTGAAACATCAGTGTACATGTTTGTGATGCACACCTATATATGAAAAATATTTTTATGTTACATACTTTCATAAAATAAAGGAAAATGTTAACAATAATGAAGATTATATATTATCAGATGTTTAATTAAAATGTGTCAGAGTCATAGAGTCATAGAATCATAGAATGGTTTGTGTTGGAAGGAACCTTAAAGATCATCTAGTTCCAACCCATCTGCTGTGGGCAAAGACACCTTTCACTCAGAGCTCCATCCAACCTGGCCTTAAACACCTCCAGGGATGGGGCATCCACAGCTTGTCCCAGTACCTCAGCACCCTCACACCATAGATATTTTTCTAACATCTAACCTAAACCTGCTCTCTTTCAGTTGGAAGTCATTGTCCCTTGTCTAGTCACTGCCATGCTCTTGTAAAGAGTCTATCTCTATCTCTCTTGAAGGCTCCCTTCAGGTACTGGAAGGCTGTGATTGGGTCATCCCAAAGCCTTCTCTTCTTCAGGCTGAACAGTTTCAGCTCTCCCAGCCTTTCCTCACAGGAGAGGATCTTCATCCCTCTGATCATCTGTGTGGCCCTGCTCTGAAATCACTCTCATAGGTCTGTGCTTTGACATTGAGGGCCTCAGAGCTGGACAGAAATGTTAATATTCAGGCTTAACACTTACCACCAGGTGAAAGAATTCATCAAGTAAAAAAATCTGCCAAATCCCAGCTGTGAAAGACCTCTCCCATGATGCAGGGAACCAACAACATTTTCTTTCAGAAAATTCAACTTCCAAGGGTGTAGATTTAAAGAGAGTGATCCAGAATACGAAGGAATAGATGTCTGAAGTGAGAGCAAAGTCACATTTCCGTACAAGGTCATCAAACATATTGCAGAAAACCAGTTATTCCTTATAATTAAGTATGATGAATGAGGGGTTGAGTTTCTTTACACTGCATATTGATGCAATGTGATTTTTACAGATTCCAGAGAAGGGTCTTGATTTAAATCACACCATCCTGCCTGTTCGTCAAACTGTTGAATTTATTTGCAATTATATAAAATTCCCTGTTCTAAATTTATGATGGTTTTAGACCTGAGGACATAGGTTAAATGTTTGCAAAAATCATATATCCTTTTTTTCACAACATTTGAAAGAAATGATAAATAAAATGGCAAGAATGACAAACAACTACATTGCTGGTAAAATACTGTGCTGAAATAAAGGTTTAACAATCTCTGCTTGACCAAAAAACTTGACAATAGGATTTTTTTCCAGTGCATATTGGGAGTAAAAAAATACTACAGTTGATTTTTAATAAGCATGGCACTGTTGTAACTGTAGAAATAATTCAAGGAAGTTTAATAGAGAGTGCTTAAAAGAAATTGCAACCTATTTGTTGTCATTCCTCTTCTAAGTGTTTAAGAAGTTTATAGATTCATCATAAGAGTGTTGCAAACTGAACTCAGTCTAACAATGCAGAGAATAAGAGGAGGGGCATCTACAGGCTTCTAACCAGAGGAGGAAGGTCAAAGAAGTTGTACCACCCTGATAAACAATGCTGGAAAACTGGTAACTGTGGGTGAGGACAAGGTTGGGGTACTCAACAACATTTTTGCCTCAGTCTTCAATGTAGCAGTCCTGTCCAAATCTGCTACAATGTGAGTCCCTCCCACCTGCAAAGCAACTGCTCTTCCCACAGCTGCTTTTTTGTGGGCCATTAGTTCATGGGGTGCCGTTTTTAAGGTTGAGCTGTTTTGGTATAAAAACAAGGGTCTTCTTCCTCTCTCTGGGAGCAAGAGTTCTCCCTCTCTCTGTTCAAGCCTCTCACCAGATCACAGCTTCTCAGCATCCATATGGTCCAGTGCGAGCATTTTTTTTTCACGGGCTCTGGGTGAATTCTGCAGCCCCCCATGCACTTCATGAATTACAGGGAAATAGTTTGTTGTATTATAGTCCTCACCATGGCTTGCAGAAGAATCGCAGCTCTGGCACTCAGAGCACCTCCTCTTCCCCTTCCCTCTTTTGCACTGACCTTAGTGTCACCATGTTCTCCTCATGTCTTCACCTTTCTCTTTTTCTCTGACTCGGGAGAGAATTGATATTCATAGGTTTGTTCGTTCTCAGGTTCTATGTGCTGAAATGTTTTTATAGAGTTCCGCAGCACTGAAAAGTTGATTCTGTCTGGGCTCTGCATCGGAGAATTGCTTGCCATGCCTCTCACTGCTGGTCATGTGGTCCCAGCCAGCCCCGTGCAAGCCACACCGGCCGCTGGCTCCACTCAGTGCCTCTCCTCATGCGGAGCGCTGAAAAGGAACAACTGCTGTCGCCACTTTTGCCCTTCTGTTGGGAGCATGGCTAGTTAAAGCAGCTAAGCAAATAAAGTTCATTACAAGCCATGCTGAGCTAGCAGCAGCTGCGTGGCGCTGTCCCGGCCGCGCCAGTGTCGGCCACGCGGCTGCTGCCAGCTGCATGGGCACTTCTGGCGCCAGCCCAGGCCGTGTGGTCCTGGCCACAAGGCTGCTCATGGTGCTGGGATGGCCCTGGCAGCATCACCCCGGTGGCCCCCTCCCTACCCCTCAGAGAGCAGAAGGAAAGAGAACTTCTTGTGGTTTTTTTTTTTTGTTCTTAAATACGTTATCAAAGAGGCATTACCAACTTCTCTAATTGGCTGAACAGCATACCTATTCTCAGAGCAAGCCAGTGATTGGTTTTGCCAGACATGGAGGAAGCTGGTAGCAGCTCCTCACAGAAAATCACTTCCATGGCTAGCCTCTCCCCTCCTCACCAAAAATCATGCAAAATCAACACAATAAGGTAGGTGACCTTGAAGTCAGGGAGGAAAGCAACCTTCTTTATGTTCTCCAATACCATCCAGTCTGCTTTACTCATCCAATTGAGATGTCCATTCCCAACTCTACTACCAGAAAGTTGGTGGGGGTTTTGTTTGTTTATTTTGTAAAAATCAGTGACCTGGCCTGGGATTACTGCTGGAACTGAGAGATAACATCAATTTTCAAAACCGATTTTGCATGCTGTTTCAAATAACTGACTGTAAAGGAAAGATGTGTGAATGACATATTCTCTGTGACAGCAGTGGTGAATCAAAGCTGNTAAATACTAGTACTACATCAGGAAAACATTGTATTCATCTATTAATATTTTAAAAAACATACATTGTAATTGCTTCTCACAAAAAAAATAAAAACTATATTTCCAGGAAGATGAGCATAGGATCTAGCTTTCCTGATTGGAATACTACAAAAATAATTTTCTTCTTATTAATTGATACTAAAAAAGTGCCATTTCATTTTAGGAGGTAAATATTTGTTATTGAAAAGTGTAAAAGCATCTTGAAACATCAGTGTACATGTTTGTGATGCACACCTATATATGAAAAATATTTTTATGTTACATACTTTCATAAAATAAAGGAAAATGTTAACAATAATGAAGATTATATATTATCAGATGTTTAATTAAAATGTGTCAGAGTCATAGAGTCATAGAATCATAGAATGGTTTGTGTTGGAAGGAACCTTAAAGATCATCTAGTTCCAACCCATCTGCTGTGGGCAAAGACACCTTTCACTCAGAGCTCCATCCAACCTGGCCTTAAACACCTCCAGGGATGGGGCATCCACAGCTTGTCCCAGTACCTCAGCACCCTCACACCATAGATATTTTTCTAACATCTAACCTAAACCTGCTCTCTTTCAGTTGGAAGTCATTGTCCCTTGTCTAGTCACTGCCATGCTCTTGTAAAGAGTCTATCTCTATCTCTCTTGAAGGCTCCCTTCAGGTACTGGAAGGCTGTGATTGGGTCATCCCAAAGCCTTCTCTTCTTCAGGCTGAACAGTTTCAGCTCTCCCAGCCTTTCCTCACAGGAGAGGATCTTCATCCCTCTGATCATCTGTGTGGCCCTGCTCTGAAATCACTCTCATAGGTCTGTGCTTTGACATTGAGGGCCTCAGAGCTGGACAGAAATGTTAATATTCAGGCTTAACACTTACCACCAGGTGAAAGAATTCATCAAGTAAAAAAATCTGCCAAATCCCAGCTGTGAAAGACCTCTCCCATGATGCAGGGAACCAACAACATTTTCTTTCAGAAAATTCAACTTCCAAGGGTGTAGATTTAAAGAGAGTGATCCAGAATACGAAGGAATAGATGTCTGAAGTGAGAGCAAAGTCACATTTCCGTACAAGGTCATCAAACATATTGCAGAAAACCAGTTATTCCTTATAATTAAGTATGATGAATGAGGGGTTGAGTTTCTTTACACTGCATATTGATGCAATGTGATTTTTACAGATTCCAGAGAAGGGTCTTGATTTAAATCACACCATCCTGCCTGTTCGTCAAACTGTTGAATTTATTTGCAATTATATAAAATTCCCTGTTCTAAATTTATGATGGTTTTAGACCTGAGGACATAGGTTAAATGTTTGCAAAAATCATATATCCTTTTTTTCACAACATTTGAAAGAAATGATAAATAAAATGGCAAGAATGACAAACAACTACATTGCTGGTAAAATACTGTGCTGAAATAAAGGTTTAACAATCTCTGCTTGACCAAAAAACTTGACAATAGGATTTTTTTCCAGTGCATATTGGGAGTAAAAAAATACTACAGTTGATTTTTAATAAGCATGGCACTGTTGTAACTGTAGAAATAATTCAAGGAAGTTTAATAGAGAGTGCTTAAAAGAAATTGCAACCTATTTGTTGTCATTCCTCTTCTAAGTGTTTAAGAAGTTTATAGATTCATCATAAGAGTGTTGCAAACTGAACTCAGTCTAACAATGCAGAGAATAAGAGGAGGGGCATCTACAGGCTTCTAACCAGAGGAGGAAGGTCAAAGAAGTTGTACCACCCTGATAAACAATGCTGGAAAACTGGTAACTGTGGGTGAGGACAAGGTTGGGGTACTCAACAACATTTTTGCCTCAGTCTTCAATGTAGCAGTCCTGTCCAAATCTGCTACAATGTGAGTCCCTCCCACCTGCAAAGCAACTGCTCTTCCCACAGCTGCTTTTTTGTGGGCCATTAGTTCATGGGGTGCCGTTTTTAAGGTTGAGCTGTTTTGGTATAAAAACAAGGGTCTTCTTCCTCTCTCTGGGAGCAAGAGTTCTCCCTCTCTCTGTTCAAGCCTCTCACCAGATCACAGCTTCTCAGCATCCATATGGTCCAGTGCGAGCATTTTTTTTTCACGGGCTCTGGGTGAATTCTGCAGCCCCCCATGCACTTCATGAATTACAGGGAAATAGTTTGTTGTATTATAGTCCTCACCATGGCTTGCAGAAGAATCGCAGCTCTGGCACTCAGAGCACCTCCTCTTCCCCTTCCCTCTTTTGCACTGACCTTAGTGTCACCATGTTCTCCTCATGTCTTCACCTTTCTCTTTTTCTCTGACTCGGGAGAGAATTGATATTCATAGGTTTGTTCGTTCTCAGGTTCTATGTGCTGAAATGTTTTTATAGAGTTCCGCAGCACTGAAAAGTTGATTCTGTCTGGGCTCTGCATCGGAGAATTGCTTGCCATGCCTCTCACTGCTGGTCATGTGGTCCCAGCCAGCCCCGTGCAAGCCACACCGGCCGCTGGCTCCACTCAGTGCCTCTCCTCATGCGGAGCGCTGAAAAGGAACAACTGCTGTCGCCACTTTTGCCCTTCTGTTGGGAGCATGGCTAGTTAAAGCAGCTAAGCAAATAAAGTTCATTACAAGCCATGCTGAGCTAGCAGCAGCTGCGTGGCGCTGTCCCGGCCGCGCCAGTGTCGGCCACGCGGCTGCTGCCAGCTGCATGGGCACTTCTGGCGCCAGCCCAGGCCGTGTGGTCCTGGCCACAAGGCTGCTCATGGTGCTGGGATGGCCCTGGCAGCATCACCCCGGTGGCCCCCTCCCTACCCCTCAGAGAGCAGAAGGAAAGAGAACTTCTTGTGGTTTTTTTTTTTTGTTCTTAAATACGTTATCAAAGAGGCATTACCAACTTCTCTAATTGGCTGAACAGCATACCTATTCTCAGAGCAAGCCAGTGATTGGTTTTGCCAGACATGGAGGAAGCTGGTAGCAGCTCCTCACAGAAAATCACTTCCATGGCTAGCCTCTCCCCTCCTCACCAAAAATCATGCAAAATCAACACAATAAGGTAGGTGACCTTGAAGTCAGGGAGGAAAGCAACCTTCTTTATGTTCTCCAATACCATCCAGTCTGCTTTACTCATCCAATTGAGATGTCCATTCCCAACTCTACTACCAGAAAGTTGGTGGGGGTTTTGTTTGTTTATTTTGTAAAAATCAGTGACCTGGCCTGGGATTACTGCTGGAACTGAGAGATAACATCAATTTTCAAAACCGATTTTGCATGCTGTTTCAAATAACTGACTGTAAAGGAAAGATGTGTGAATGACATATTCTCTGTGACAGCAGTGGTGAATCAAAGCTGTAAGTGGGGTTGACATGAAAGAAGTAATGGACTTTAAATCAGACTGGGCATAAGTCAGAAGCTTTGTGGCCCAAAAATTGGTGCAAACATTGTCTTTGATTTCTTCAATGCTGAATGCTAGATCTGCATTTAGTGCTGCATTTTATCTGCATTCACAGAAAACTGTTATATCTGTATGATGTCAGCATGAAATGATGGGTCAGCTTAGATGCTCTTGTATATTAAACAACCAGGGAGCTTGCAATAAGCTGTAAACCCAGTAGTTTTCATGTTTTTACTGTGTGCGGTGAAGCAGTCTTTTTAAGATTTTTTTTGTATACTGTTCTTTACATTCAACCCCACCCCCATCTGGCACGGTAAAAAATAGAAATACAAAAGTTCCATCTTCTGATAATGCACCTTTGTTTTTGTGGGAGATTTTTTTTGTTTTGTAAGGGTTAAAGCAACCCAGTGGGTCAAAATCTCTCACCATGTTAGCAGAAAGATGCTACAAATGGCTAGAAAAAATTTCTGTACAAGGACGTTTTCATTTCATGAAAACTTTATTTGATGACTTATGGGCCTGGATTCTAACCCTGATTCATGCAATAGCAAGTATTACATGTGAAAGCACAAAACTTCACTCTCAAGCACTTAGGGTTTAGAAAATATCAGTCTTCTTACTTTGTTGGTCTTTGTATTGGTACGATTCAACTCAATGGTGTCTCAGCTGAGCCGAATGTGAAAGGAGGTACAGGAAAGTGGAAGTGATCTCTTTCTCATATTCCCAGGGCTGGAACTGGTCCACCTTTCTTTATCTCCTGCTGTGACAAACAACTTCATTAGGCACAGATAGTTTTCTGGAGTGTTTCTCATATGTCCTCAAACTGCCAGATGTCAAGATTCTCCCATTGCTCAGGGTAGTCTATCAAATTTTACTGGTGTGGGTTCTCATTGCGACAGCCTCTCTCTCATAGGCTGAATGCTTTCAGAAGAACCATGAATGATGTTCCACCATATTCAAAGTAAGTAAGCCCTTTCACAAAACGACTCATTTTATTTAATGTGTTTTATTAATCCCATATTTTGTTAACTGTCCTTTAGTGGGGAAGAGGAAGAATGGAATAAATAATTAAATTATGCTACTCCTCAGAACAAGTATCTTCATTTATACTGGATCAAAGGCAAATGTCCTGATAGTGGTATAGCCTTGAAGACTTAAAAAGAAAACTTTTCTGCATTTATCAGACTACATTATTTCCTAACAGCTTGACAGAGACATCTTCAATCCCTTGGGTCTATAGCCCACACAGAATCAGAAATGTTTAGCTGAAGGTTGTACAAATCCCAGAATATACAAAGTTGCAGGATCTTTTATAAGTGTAATGAAAAAGGCTAAGTTCTTTTTGACAGGGGCTCTTTAAACACATTTTTGCATGATGTCTAGAACATTTATATCTCAGTCAAGTCAAGTCCTTTGGATGGTAAAGTATAAAAGATTAAAAATCTGACTATTTCAGAGACATGGTGTAAGCCTGCTCCCATTAGTTAAGTGTAGTGTGCATATAAAACAAACAACTGCAAGAATTAGGAGTTTTGCTAGGTGTGCCTTTTATGTGAAAATGTGCCCATACCAAATTTAAAGGAAGCTTTGACTAAGTTGTGCTTAAAAGTATTAAAAATAATAATGTGTAAGAGACTGCTGAAGAAGTATTTCAACCAAACATCTCTCCCTGATTGCACCATTTGAGCTGTTTACCAGAGAAGGAGATTCTGGAGTAGGTTTCCAAGCGGGAATAATGGTACAAAAGTGGTTTTGGTTGTATAATGAAATGTGATGAATTTAAGAGTGAAGTGAGATGTCCATCTCTGTCACATCGATAAACTTTTGATCTGTTCACTATCTTTACAACTCTGCAATATCCCTGAGTCCTATTTTTGTACTTACGAAGAAATTATAACAGCAAGCTACTGCAAGGATTAAAAACACAATTTGACATCTTTTGTTTGTTAAATTAAATTATGGAAATGTTTGGATATATTTTAGTCTTTCTAAGAACTTCAGTTTCTATCATTACTCTTCAGAAGCCTAATTATAAAATAACAAGACCCACAGTTTAATCTTGTCCAAGTCTAAAAATTGTCACATAATTTCCTAAATAGTGGTTCAGGTTTTCTCTCTAGGTTTGGTTTTCCAAAAAAAAAGAAAGGTTATCTAAACACCAGTAAGAGACAATGAACTTTGACTAACCTCCAGAGGGCCACTTCACTATGAGTCAAGTCTCTTTATTGATCAAGTGCAAGTGAACAACTGAAAAAGCAGAATTTGTGAATGTGGTGGCCAAAGGAGTCCTGGAATGAGTACCTAATTTAAACCTAAATTTAAAAAATAAGATGAAAGATAGAACAGCACCTTTAAGCATTTGCACCTTTAAGGTACATTTCAGTAGGCAAGGTCAAGAGCAAAGTAATAGACTATTGGTACATGTGAGACTGAGACAAGTTGCTAAAAAACACTTTACAGAGTATTCACAGGTAAGAAACATGAAGAATTCTTTCTTTTGAAAGAAGTCATTCTTTCAAAAGAGGAAGTATACGATGATAAATACATATGTTCTCATATGACAAAAAGAGTAACTGGAAAAGAGTCACTTAAAAAGAAAAATGGAAAACCTTAAAACTGATGTAAGCCAAATTGTTACCTTAGAAATAGAAATCAAAGCTGTTGAATATTACTTAATAATAGTGGTGCAGTTTTCTCTAGCATATGTGTAAAGGATCTGAGAAATCTAATTGATCATAAGGCTTAAAAGAGTGTGATCCTATTTTTTAAGTGTTGTGAGACGTTACTAAGTAAATGTTTGGATCCCTTTTGACACACCATTTCTGTGGTCAGTTTATTAAGGTTAATAGAAGCTTGAAAGTAAGTTCCAATAAAAGTGAACATTTTGTGCTACTTGATGTTTGCAATACCAATACTCTGGATAAAGAAATATCAATGATTTCTTGGTATTTTGCACAACCCCCTTGTATTTTGGCATAATTTCAGCTTAAAATTCTAACCTTTTTTTCCCCTCTTTTCCTTCTTAAGCACTTTACTAATCCTATGGATTTCAAAACATTCCAAAGAAGTAAAGGCAAGATGGGAAGCAAATGACAAGAGGGAAATGGGATAGATTAACAGTATTAATTATTTGTGAAATTTGTAAAATCATTTGCAGGCTTGCTTATTTACTACATACTGCTTGCTTATTTACATTTAAATAAGAAACTAAGCACATTTCCTCATACAGTAGTTAAAATACTACTCTCTGCATAATCTTCATCTTCATGACTTACAAGACATGTTCTAATGGAAGTCAAGTTTTCTGCCTTGGTCAGGCTAAACCTCTAAAAGCACAGGTGCATATTTTCTTCATTTAAGTATAGTTTATTACTTTATAAATGCATTACTTTATTTTTTAAAAATAGCCCTATAGGTTGAAATTTTTCAATGTGACAGAAAGCAGCAGGAATGATTACTTAACCAAGTGTCCCTGCTTTACAGGACAATTGTGGAGGGCTACAGACCATGGGCATGGAGAGCATAGACTGAAGCAGGAATCCTTGTTGCACCCACACTACTGGCAGTAGAACACCAGGTGTAGGTAAATGTAATAAAAACGGATTGAATTTTCAAAAATGGGAATTTGTGAGATAGCTTATAGATAGTCTAGGCTCATTTCTCAAATTCAGCAAGTACCAGAATATGTATTTAACTTGATTCAGAGGAATAGTCCACTTACAACTGCATCATCTCATCAAAACAAAGTTTGAAAATGTTAGCATCTGCCCTATTTCAGCTCTGGTGTTTAGAGAGGAGATTCACACCGCAGCCAAACACCTTGTAACTTACAAGAACTTCTTTGCTAGGAGATACATTTTATTCTGATCAATCAATGTTATTTTCCAGCAAAGGACAACTATGGCCACTACAGTCAAGGATGGGCTATGAGAAAAGTGGAGGATTTGCCTCCTCAGCACAGCTCTTTGCAGAATACATGTTAAACCATATGTGACCATATGTGGCTGGGTCCTTTGTTCTGAATGCAAACAAAAAGGAGGAAGGGACTTTGCTCTCCACAGAAGTGTCTTGTCAGGAAAAAATGGCTGTTAGGGAAGCCTTCTAGACTATCAACCTGTAATTGGTAGGAGGACATATAAAAATCATCTTACTCAACATCCTCTTACATGAAATTGCCAGCCATACACCAAAATAAAATAAGTTCCACTCAGTTTAAACATGTGCTTATACATAGACAGATCTGGATTATTAAATGTGGCATCATTAAAATCTCTCTAGATGGGTAATTAACAACATGAAGTAAATTAAGCAGAGACATGCTGTATCTAATTTGAGTTACTGTACACTAGTTCCTTATTGCATACCTCCAGAAACTGGCATGATGGAATGTGGAAATAATTTTTCTTAATAAGAAAAATTAGTGGCAGTGTCCCAGAAGGTCATAGGAAGCTCATGCCATGAAATTACTGCAGATGTTTGACACATTAGCATGCATTTTGATACTATCATTGCTTTGTGTAAACATTATCTACATAAACCTTTGGGTGAAAATGCATTGGTCCTCTTTTTCTAAACCATTTTTCTATAAAATACAATATCTATAATGCATTTTAATTACATGATATTTCTTTTGTTAGTGTCTTCAACGTCTTGGCTATTTCAATGTGTGACAGCATCAGCAGAAGGCTGCCATGGATGGCAGGATGCAAAGGCTTTTAGGATGCAAAAAGATGCAAAAAGATATGAAAAACTGTTCTACAGAATGAATATCTATCAGGCCAAATGCAGGACAGGAAGTTTAGAAGTGTGAGGATGTAGATCAGTGGTGCTGTCAGCCAAACGTCACAAATTTCTGCTGGGGAAAGATAGAATTTCTTCATAATTCACAATTCTGCTTCTCTGGGTGACTGGGAAAGGCAATTCACTTTGGACTCTTTCCCCACAGTGTAGTCAGAGGAGTTTGCATTTACTTGTGCCAGTGTACAGTCTTGCAACAATAGTTACCTTTCTGTTTGCACCTTCTGTATGGCAACAGCAAAACGAGACAGACGAGTTGTCTAACAGTATTTGCTTTTGGAGCAGTCGGATAGCACCCATAAGTGGAAGAGTTGTATAACTCCTTTTTTCTCTATTTTTCTTAAATGCAAGGAAGTGTTTTACATGCTGATAACTGAGGCAAAACTGTAATATAAACAGAGCACTTCCAGAGTAAGCACAGAGTCAATCTAATCAAGTCAGTTACAGGGGTATGGTACAGATTTGACCTTACCTGGATACTTTGCAGGAAAGAGTGAATGTAAGTACAGATTTGTGTACAGATTTGCAGTACACAAAATCTGCTGCTAGGATTTTTGAGTGAAATAAATGACACTGTGGTTTTTAAAATTTCGTTAGAGAAAAAACATAGCTTTTAGTCAGTACAGAGAACGCCTTAGTCTTTGATTAGTGTTTTCCTTTATAAATTCTCTCTCTGAAGAATTTTCTTGTTGAAATGTTTGCTACAAAAGTGATTTTTAAGCAAATGCAAGAATTGTTCTTAAAATAAAAAAATAAAAAAGAGCCCAGTTCTGAGAGGTTTTACTAGAAATCCATGTCTAAGTGTTACTTGCCATAAGTAAAAACTATGACACCTCTCTGTCCTGTTAACAAGGATATCTCAGTCTCTAGGTATTCTGAGTGAGCAGCACTGATCTGCTGAGCATGTTTAACCATTATTATTAGAAATTGTAATTAAGGAAAAAAGGTTTCAGTGATGAACTAAGCTAAGGCAATTATAAACTGGGGTGAGAATCAGAGGTTTTCCCTCAATAGTGGCAGAAACAGTAACAATACTGACTCTCTCTTCTCTTGAGATCTTCTCACAATTATTTTGTCTGTCCGCCTTTTAATACTATTGCTTACTGATTTTATTAGAATAGTGTCAATAAACCTCTTTTGTGGATCAGAACCCTGTACTGACAGACCATGTATAAAAGCATTAGAAATAAAAAAAAAAAAAAGTGTGATGTGTATAACAAAATGTACTTTTTTCAGCCTTGTTTCTGCTGGTGGAACACCCTGCAAAAATAAGTACCCTGCAGAACTAAGGTGTGCACAGGAAGCTAACATGAATGCAGCACTGAAAGCCATGCAGCACTGCTCCTAGATTTTATAAGACTTTAAAATTTCTTAGTGCAATTTTCTCTCCCCTTGCACTTAGATCCAGGGATTCAGATGAATAGTGGCTATGAAGAAGAAAGCAAATTTATCATTTAAGTTTTTTCTTAAAATACTTTGGGTCAAGACTCAAACCCCCATTTCCTCTGAAGGAATGATCCAAATTAAATTTATTTCTGTCTTTTTCTTTAAGCAGAAGAGTGTCACTCTGGGCTTGAGACATTAAAAGTTGCTAGCTGAGCCCACACTTTTCCCCTTTTCTGGACTGGGAATGCCATTACAAAGCCTATCTTCCATAGACCTGATTTCACAGGCTAACTGCAACACTCTAAGAGCAGAAAAGAGAAAGTTTCTTCATAATGCAGCAGGTGAAAGTTATTTCAAATGGTTATTATTTAACTTCTACCTTGGTCAACACTACATGGCATAATTCTGCCATGTGTTCTTTTTTGCAGAAAACTTGCAAAATTGCCTGGTTATCCAAATAGTGTGTGATTTTCAGCTGCCAGCTACTCAAGGAATTAAGGCTGCAGGAATTAAGGACAACATTGGGAAGAACTTTGGAGTAAAATGAAATTAAAATTCCAAAACATTCTGCCTCTGACAGCTAAGATCATGAGGGAAAAATAGCACAGCATAAGGTACTGCATAATATAATTTTTAATTAAAAGTCATTTGTAAAATCAGTTGTAGGCAGTTAGGCCAACATAAGAAATAGACAGAGAACATGAGGCAAACATAGGCATCTCTGCTCCACACCAATAGAAATATGGTTTTTTTGTAATGTGAGAGAAGTTAGAGCCTGTGGGTATAATTGTGCTCTCAGTCACACAAGGAGTAGAATGCACATATATCTTAATTAACTGCACAACCTTGTAAAGAAGATCATAATCAAAAGCTATAAATCCACTGGACAGGTTAGGGCAAACAACTGATGAACCAGGGGCAACTCTTCAGGAAAGGACTTAGAGAAGTGAAGGTACTCACAGCTCAATTAATGGGAGTCAGTGGCCTTTGTAGCAGTGAGAGGCAGTGATGTGGGTGTTTTCATCCAGAATACAGCACACTTGTTTGTTTATCTGCTTTTCCTTATTAGATAATGCTGAGAGCTCCGTTTCATCTGTCACATTTTGAAAACTCATGTAATTTGTTTCCCACTCCATTTTTTTTTGTCCTATCTGGCTTAATTTTTCATGATGTTGTTTCTGCTTTTCCCAAATTGAAAGAGGACTCTGTTCATCAAACTCCAAAATTTTTTCAGGACTCATCCTAAAATATTTAACTTTCTTAACAAGTACATTTATGAAGGTTGTATGAGAAGATTATTTACATTTCTTACCGGTCATATCAGAAACATTATGTATTTATTACACAGTTTCTAGAGGTTTCTGAGATGTCTTAAATGTACTGTTACCTGAGAAAGTATCTCCTTATAATCTTTTAAATAAAATAAGAAAAAAGTAAATTCTTTGCTTGGAAAGCTAGAAACTGTTTGCAAATGTCTTTGGATTAAATCTGGTCTGGTTGCAAGGACTAAAGGATGTAATTGACCTGTGTACTTCTGGAAGACTTTTTTTTTCATTATCTTGCATCTTGAATTAATTTGGTTCTCAAAGGCAACTCTGTGATGAATGCCATGGTGTGAGAGGTGGTGAAAATTTTAGGGAATACATTCTTCACCTGCTAAAGCATCAGTGCATCTGTATAGCTCAACATTTTTAAGATATTATGTTCAATTGATACAAAAGCCAAATATTCTTATGAGATTCCTTATCAATATTTACCTCTACAAAAATTATATTGACATACATACTCAGAGTTTTCAGACTGCTCTTCTTTCAAAATATATTTGGATCCTTATTCAGTAACAGTTTAATATTAACTATACCATAAGTAACAAATGCTAGAAAAAGATGTGGGGTTGTTTTTCCCTTTATTTGAAATATTTTATTTTATGAAGTGAAGCCACTTGTCTACATTTGCCACTAATCTCTTTTTGATAGAAATTCATAGAAGAGTATGTCATCTGAATTCCTGATATTTTGATTCGGAGAGGTTGCCTATACAGGCTGTAGTTTGAGCCCTGTTATTCTGCTGCTTCTGTTGGTGACTTAATTTCCCTGGTTAGATCACATTTTTCTTGAAGTGCCTAGTTTTACTTCCAACATCAGATAAGTCTGTATTTCAGGGTATTCTTTCTGTATTTCTTCAGTAAAGAAGAAAAATTATTTATGTTATTAAAGGTGCAATATTTGGTGACCGCAGCAGGATTTCCAGATGTCCATTTCCAGTTTTAGTATTTTAGGTTTGGGTGTTTTCTGCTCATTTATATCTCTTGAGTATATCTATTTGTAATTTCCACAGCAAGTGGATTTATTTTTAAAAATCTATTTAGTTAAAAAATACTTGGTTACCACAAAACAGTTTCAACAACAAAAAAAATGGTGTCAGCTCTGTGACTATATTCTCACACCTAAAAATCAGTGGTTTACTTTAACTGTGGCACACTATTTCTCTGACCTATCTTCAAAAGCAGGACTGAAATTAAACCAAGAGTTCACATCAACCACTTGAGTTATGAGACTCTAACATGATTTCAATTTTACACAATTTTTCCTCAGTCTGTTGAAAAAGATAAGCAAAGTGGGCAAGGGAGTAAGAATTTTCAGGACTGAATTTGCAGCTAATGTGATTGTCAGAGCTAAAGACACGCACATTCCCAGAAGTATTTCTATCTGATATTTTTCCTTGAGAAGTATGATCTTTCTAAAATCACCTTTTTCAAGGTAATCAAGTATTCCCCAGCGTGTGGCTGATGGTGGGCCCAGGGCTGCATACTTTCTGGCATGCCTCCGTCAGACTTTGACATAGGGCAGAAACTATAATTTGGAGCCAGCAGTGTAAACCCTGAGACAATGGAATAATTTTTAACTGACCTAAATCAAGCATAAACAATAGAGCAGCTTGAAAGGTTTGGTCTATGAAAAATGTCACAGTCTATGGAAGACTGCTTCCTCTGTTTGATCTGTCACTATATTTCTCAAAACATGACACTCCTTGAACATAATATACTTTGATGATAAACTAGATTAACTTTCCCAGTACAAATGAAAGGCCACCTGTTGCCAGAATGCCCATATTCCTTGTTGGCTGTCTTGTAGCTGTCATCACTTCAATGCAATCTGCGCCCAACATGCTGGAATATAATGAATATGTCAGGAGTTGGAGGTCAGCCATCAAAGTACATGAAAACTTGGCTTGCATACAGTGTCAGCATGGAGGCCTCGCCTATCATCTTGTGCAAAGGATTTCTGCACCACTTGATTTGTTTGCAGAGGGCTTGTTTCTGTTGGATGGAACACATTTACTGAGAGGCTTTTTGACAGCCCATTCAAACATTTTCAATTTGGAAAATGGTGCTTCCTGTTTCAAGCTCTGTAAGTGATGGATGGTGTGAAATGCCACTGTAGCTGATCATGCTTTTTGTTTATTGTTATTATTTTAGCATGAAAATACCCATGATGAGCCTTGAAGTATTTTGATGAGAGAAAATAATATAATAGGAATACAGTGTATCTATCAAATCCTGTCCCTTATCATGTGCAGAACCTTACTTTTGCTTTATTCATCCTTGCTGGGCATTATAGGTTTGTTTGGTGGCTTTGTAATTTGTCTGGATTAAAGATTTCAGACTCTCACCTATGGTGAATCTAGTGGTTTAAAATACCATGGACATTTCTAAGAATTTTTAAAAATTATTCTTAAACTTACCCTGAGCTCTTGTCTTCATTGTGTGACTTCTTGGGTCCTCTATTAAAGTATTTTTAAAGTGACATTAAATATTTTTAAAGTGACCATATGAGAAAAGCTTGAATTCTCTTTCATGCATCTTCTCCACATCTGTCCCCATCGTGTTAAAAAATTTACGTCTTCATTTCTTGTCATCAGCTTTCTTCTTCCTCTTCTGCACAAATATACTTTCTAAAGCTTCACACATTTTCTTGATTTTTTTTAGGTCAAGGTATCTGTCTCCACATACACAAATTAAGATGTTGTCAATAAGCCACAGTGATACATTTAATCCTAGCTCAGCCTATGGAGCTTCACTTTTTTGGAAAGAGATGCTTCAAAACATTCTGGATAAGAAAATGTTTGTCCTATTTCTCCTATTTCAGAAATAAATTTATGTATCTTACTTTTTACATGCCAGCTTGTCAAGGCAGTCAGTAAAAGAACCATAGAATACAAAAGTACAGAAAGCTGTAATTGTGATTTGGTTTCTTAGCAGCCCCACCATCACCTCTGCACGTCTCTTCTTGGGTGTCAGGTCCTTTACAATTAGCTCTAACTCTTCAAGCACACTTAATAACCAGTGTGAGGATGGCCAAGGAAGGGCTCTGTAGGTATGATAAAGTTAGCAGAGGCCTTTTTTATATATGCCAAGTGGAAAGAAAAAAGAAGGTAGCTTAGATGTCCCCAAATTATTAGCAAACAGATGGAGTTTGACATTTAAATAAGAATGAAAAAATGACAGCAACTTTTAAGCCAACAGGAGAAGCATATTTTGACTACCTACCTTTTCCCAAGACATTGCCCTAACTCAATTTTTTAACTTGCTGGTCTGGATGATCTAATTTGGCTTATGTACCTTCATCTAAAATATGGTATATCCACAACAATTCAAGCATCCTGATGCCTGAAGGTAGCAAGCATCCACTGAGTTGCAAAAGTTTCTGCTGCCCATCTTGCATTTAATGCAAAGGGAGCTGTGTTACCAAAGATATTTCTGATGCCTACTGCCCTTTAAATGTATGTTATTTTGGACATGTAAATTTGATAAGGGATAAGGGCTTTTAAAGTGTATTTTTTACCTACTCCATATTTTGTAAAATCTATTTTAATATTGTGGGATATATCTTAGGTAATTTCATGACACAGATGTATCCCCCAAGAAAACCCTCATAATATGCTAAAGCTGAAGACAACTTAAAATGAACTGCTCCCTGAAGAGGGAGAAGAAAAACCCACAATCCACAGTGTAAAATTTGTGCTGGCTTATAGCTTTTTGGTGTCTTCAGAGTATATACTCTGTATCTGAATGCAACTAAGAATATTGACAAAAAGTAAAACCTTACAGTGAAGGATAATGTACAAACAAGTTATTTTTCCCAGTTACTTTACATGCGTGTAAAGAGTGTAACATTTGCATGGTTGCTCTGAAGATCTTGTTTCATGTAAATGGAGGTCTACATGTGGTAATAAAGAAAAGAAAACCTGTTGTGAATCAAAAAGAGCATGTTAGAAGCAGAACTAAAAAAACAGAGACACCCCAACGACCCTCATCCTATCCTCTCCCCAAATCACCTCTGGAGTTATACTTAAGTAAAATTTTCAACATAGGAAACGCTAACCATAAGCTAAGACAGAATTTCTCGTGAAAAAGCCAATAACTGTATATCCCAGTACAGACAAAGGCCTTAAGAGAACGTGCTTATTATAAGGTAACTTACAGACCCTTTATATGCCTTTACTGTTATACTGGCAAACAGATACAAACAGGTTTGAAGTTGCAACCATTGCAAGTCCTTATTCCCATACGATTTGGGTGGCTAAATTTAGATTTTAGAAGGAATTTTCATAAAACCCTGTCAGTATGGAACATAGAGATGAACTCATGAGCCTTACTAAAGATTGCAACTCCTTTTAGTACTAGAATATTGTAGATAACAGAGCTCATGTTAGAGAAAGTATTTTTTCTTGAACTTTGACCCTTTCCATTGTCTTTTGTTATGTTAAGCATCTGTCAGAAATCAATAGAAATGCTTTTGTAAAAGCTGATATTTTCATGTGTCTACTGAATTCCTGGCGGGGGGGGGGGGGGGGGGGGGGGGGGAAGGGAATCCCTACTAAATATTTAATACAATGAAATTGGCTTGCCTATATTTTATTTGCAGCAATTCAGTACGTGTGTGAAAATGTCATTTTCTACAGAAGCATTTCTATTCATTCACAATGGGTGTGGGAAACAATATTCTTCATACTAATCCATTGTCTTCCTTCAAAGATATTTGAGGTGTTCTATGAACATCCATTAATTAAGTCCATCAAGCCTTTGAAAGGTAGGTGCATCTTGGTGATTCAGGATAAAGAAGAGAAAACCTAGAGCACCAGGACTTCACCCAGAGCCAGGGAGCAGCTGCCCTAGTAAATCTATGTCCTTGCCATTCAGGCATTGCACTGGGACTTTGTATAACCGTGCGCCATTTGTGTGTCCGTCATGGCCTTATTATTGTGTCCTAAGGACATGTTTCTTTTCCCTGGGTAAATCTTAAATGTATCTTGGGATGAAGTAAGTGGTGAAATACGCTACATTCAGCTAGATCAAGATTTTATGTCCTGTAAATGCAACTTACATTAAGAATGAGATACATTTCCCTACCATACTAGGTTAGATAACCGTCTAGATTTTTCCAAATATTCATACTTGTAATTTATTTGTTTACCCAAAATGCTACAAAGATTTCTACATCGAACACTAGCCTTTACCAAACTTTTCAGTAAAGCTGAGGAAAATTTGTGTGCAGACAGAGGTAAAGGATTGAAATGAATTTTAATTAAAAGATCATTTCAATTAGCAGAAAAAAAGTGCCCATATATAACAAGAATATTGTCTCCATCCTCCCCTCTATTGTACACTGGACAATGGGTATCAGATGCTTCAGGGAAAGTGAAAGAAAACCACAAAAACATTTCTGTTCATTCACAATGCATATAGAAAATGGCAAGTTTTTAAAATTACAAAGTAAAAAATTACGTTTTAAAAATACAAAGTAAAATAAATTAATACAACTCGTGTAAAACAAGTATAGCACCTTAAAATGATAGTAGAATTAGGATCTGTTTAACAAGTGTTTCACCTATTATATAGTTTCTCTCTTGTTCTGTAAAAGCATTGAATAATTTGGTATATACACAATAGGGCCCCTATGAAAATTTATGTTAAATGTTTATTTGTGGATCTTAACCTAAAACATTATAGAGGAAAGATTGTTATTGATCCCACATTAAACCCTTGGCCTCCTTAATTAATTGTTTAATTTAAATTCATTATTTATGGAATTAGTTAGCCATAAAGCAGAAGCAATACAATATGTGTGGGTTGCTATGAAACATGCTTTCAATGCTAAATAAATGAATTTTTCACTGACCCTTGTTTAAGCTTCTTTAGGAGGGTCTGTCTTGCATTATTCAATGATTTTTCTTTATTAATTGTTCTTTGAGAAAATAGATGTAGCTTTGCAAAAAACTCCTGTGTCTATTAATGATTGCAATTCAAGGAATGCAGACCAAATGATATCCTAGTTACAACTTCCAGAAAGGGGGAAAAAAGTAATTTCAAGGTTTAACAGGCATCAGAAATTGCCACATGTAAAAAAAATTAAAATTACCAGATTTAGTTAAAATTCAAAATTAAGAAAAATTCTGCCTAACAAATTAAATGCATGTGTATATTTTTATATGTATGTAAATATAGACAAACATATATGCACACACATATGCATATATCAAAACAGATTTCTATGCAAGCCTTTCTGGTGGTTCTAAGCATATTAATACCAGGCAGCATTTCCACTTTTTCTCACATATAATTTCATGAGAAGATTATCTTAAAATTTCTTGTCTCAGAATGAGAGAATTTCCTGACTTTTCTTCTTTGGCAGTTTGTGGATGCTGACTTATGGAGAAATGTACATACAAGGCTAGAAACTGTTTTGTTGGTTTGGGTCTCCTCTTTCCACAGCTTACATGTTTCTTTGTCTTGTATTTGAATAAATGGCATGCAGATTTTATTAGGATTCTGAGCATGAATAGGGTTTACTGTTGAAATGTAATAACACCCTTATTTTCTCTGAGTTCCTATTTCCTTCTCCAAGCTCATTAAAAGACCTCTCCACTTTATCTCGTTCTCCAAAGATCATGACATATGTGTCCAATTACTGTTCCCTGCCTTAAAACTCGAATTTACTGCTAAATACTTAACTCTGGCTGGATGGGAAAGATCAATACAATATCTGACTGAAGGCTGAAGCATGCTGTGACTCACCTTTACAGATGAAAAAATCTGTAACAAATGTATCCTTCTTCTAGTAGAAAGCTATTGAGGAATCTTCTGAAACTTTCTGTGCGTCTCCTGGCAGGATTTGCTCAATTATTGTAAAGTCTGAAAAGTTGTGAAATGTTCACTTCAGAGATAAAAAATAGTTCCTGTGTAGCTTGTGACTCCAGGGAACCTGAAGTAGAGTGCATAAGACTGCTCCTGGACACATGCAGGTGGAAAGGCAAAACTTACCTGATGAGATACTTGTTTGATATCAGTGCTGGCTGCTTGGTGCATCTGTATCTGCACATAGGTACCAGCTTCTCACATTTTTTTTTTTTCTTTTTAGGAGGTGATAGCCAACATCAATGTTTATATGGCTTCACTTAGAGAGCTCAAGGTCAATCTCGTTGTTTGACACCAAACCTGTATATAACTGCCCTGTGCTCAGCGGCTACATCTTCACTTTTATTCTCTGCTTCTCATGCTTCTGACATTTATCCCACTGTTTGGGAATAGACTCTGGAAAGTGACACTTGCTTGAGTGAGTGAAATCCCATGCTGCTGTCCTGAATTTGATGTGTTGAAACAGAGCTGCCCCTAATGTGAAAGGATGGTCTGACCCCCTACGCTGAGCTAAGCCATCTCTATCTCTCAGAGATAAGGAGATGTTTGCAAGGAAGAAGGGACAGTTCTCAGAAATGACCCAGAAACATTCTCTTTTTGGGTGGTAGTTTTAGGTTTTTTCTCCATTTGACCCTCAGCCATATACCAGCTGCCACACTGATGCTACACTTTTATGTGCATAGCAATTATGAGGCAGAAGTGAGACCAAGGACTGTGGCAGGAGAGGTAGCTTATGTGCAGAGCACAAATGGAAAAACTGCTACAAACTTCATGGCTATGATGTCATTCTTAAGTAGAGGTCTTCTTTCTCCCCGTCCTCATGAAAGGATCATCTCCATAACAAGATCACACTGAAATGGAATTATATTGTTTTGCAAGAAGCTTACATGGGTGAAATAAAAGTCAAGAAATTATGTGACTGAGGTTCTTCTTGATAATATTATTTAGATTATGCTGCACCCTCTCTGTCTTGTGATAAAGATTGGCACTGAAATACATGCACTGAAAATACAGCTCCCAGTCTGTGCAAGATGGCTAAATTAATGCTTCTGTAAGGACTGAAGCTGCAGCACTTATAATGTTTTCTTATTTTACTTTACCTTTACATTAATTTTATATTTTCATTACAGGGATTTCCATGCTTGTATAATGTACTTGCTTATTTGCATAAAGGTGCTAAGATTAATGCATGCCTGCATATGTGTGTACATGCAAATAAGCATACATTCACTGAATGGACATATTAACTATATTGGTAACAAATTGTATGAACTATTGTCTTATTAAAAAATCAGTCTTTAGTTATGGAATCTTTTCTTACATGGCAATAATGTGGAAACATGGGAGACAGTGCTAACTGAGACAGGCACTTTGTTAGTACATATTATTTTCTTGGTGTCTGTTTCCTATTTGCATAACTGAAAATGATCAGTTATGCAAAACAAGCAAACAAAATTTGACACAGATAATAATGAACCTGAATTTGCAAAGTCTGAAGCACTGAAAATTGACTTTGGCCCCTCAGAATTTAATTTTCTTAAAAAAGTAAAAAAGAAAAGAAACAGGCTTTACCCATTTGAGTCCTTCCTAGCTGCAGTTCTGAAGTGTTAGTTAAGTACATAGGTTCTTCACTAAGTCTCTAGACACTCTCTAGTAAAGTGACCTTTAAATCTAAAAATATACATTTCTCATTTCAGAAATGTGTATCAGAGGTGAATATAATTGGTGTCTGTAAGTTTATTATTAGGCTTGTTTTTTTTTTTCTATTTGCAGAATTTTCTAGTGATTTTTTCCGATTATTAAAGGCTCCGATTTCAAATTTTCTAAAGAGAAAAAGCTGAGGTTACTTTTCTAACACTATCAAGGTCAAAGCACCTTTCCTACAAGATAGGCTTGTGAATAATACATGTGCATTGTCTATGTGGCCGTGTCATGTAGTTCCTTGTAGAAAAATACATCTGTTATGTAATACACATATTAAGGTTAGATAAAAGTTCTGAAATGGTTTTCATAGACTTAGAGAATCATTTTTCCACAATGTTTCTGAAATAAATTTGGTTTCCACTCCAAGTACTTAGCTGATCAGTATATCTAGATATAATTTGGGTATACCTTTCACTGTGGATGGCTTGATGAAACACTAATTCTAATCAATCCTATTTTTGGGCCCTTAATTTTTTCTCTTATCTGCGTATACATATAACTTGCTTTACAGACTACTTATTTCTCCATAACTAATAAATAAAACAATTATCTTAATATCTTAGCTCTTCATGTATGTACAGGAAATGTATTCCTTGCTCTCTAGATAGCAAATTTCATTTCTACATGAGGTTAAGAGGCCAGAATCTCTGTGATTATGTCATTCCTTTATTTTCTCATGTCGCTTTGTTTATGGTAATGTCATTTGCTGTTACGTTGAGAGCCATGTCTGCTTTTTCCTTTTAGTCTATTTCTACTCTAAAGTAATGCTGCAGGAAAAACAGCAATCATAAATCAGTACATCAAAATAAGTCCCACTATTCTACAGTTTACAAATAGCTGTTGATGAGTTTGCCATGCTTACTGAACTGAATAAATATAAAAGCTTTTTGTGTGCATTCCTATTTTCAGTCCCAATACAGTGCGTTAACCTCAGAATATCAAATTGAATCAGGGTTTCTGAGGAGAGCTGGCTCCAAAGCGGTTAGAATGACACTATTCATTACACTATCTAGATTCAGGTTTCAGACAACCATAACCAGTGCTTTCACAACCTCTCACCTAAAGTCAGATAATGTACAGCCACCCAAATAAGTGACTGAATTGCCCTGCAAGTGCTTCTGAACCTCTCGAAATGTGGAGCCTGTGGAGGCCCTGAAAACTGAGACTAAAATTGTTATGAAGAGACTTTATTGGATGAAATTTTTCCTTGCCAGGCACAAATAAACAGCTCTCAATAGGGTGCTCACCACACAGTGTGTCAGCACATATTATGCAGTCTGGTGCTGAGTGGATGTGTCAGCTGCCCATTAGACCACACTAAAATAGAATTGCTGGGAGCCTGAAGCATGAAGCATGATATTAGATAAAGTGATGAAATTTCACTCGATTAAAGAGCCAGGTCAAGGACAGTTACCTCAGGAAATTCCTTTTTTCCTAGAATATTCTCACAAGTTTGATAAATTTTTCCTCCTTTTCCGCTTATTTTCAATTATCATTCAAATTATATGAATGGCTGCATTTACACTTGCTGGCTTACGACATATTGAGGATGACAGGGATGGTAGATTTTTATTATGTAAAAAAGGGGAGGAGGCAGAAAAGAATTGACTGCACCACATTAGAGACTATAGGAAATGTTAGATTGATTTTTTAGATTTGTTTGTGTTTTCTTCATCTGAGGTGAGAGCAGCTGGGATTTTTTGTTAGGCTCACTGATTACTAGCATAGAGCAGCACCTGAGGGAATACGAAATTGCTCCCTTTATCCATGAGAAATGCATTCTGTTGGCAAAAGGATCTGCATCTCTTTTGCTTCTTGACTGGAGTGCTGAGGCCTCACCTAGTCAGATAAACCTGTGGATTTGATTTAGTGTCTGTATCAGCTCCTCAGAGTGCTCTGCAAGAAGAAATTAGCGTGCATGGCTATATCTGCTGCGTTTTATTGCAGTTTATAGTTTGGCAAGAGCCATCTTTCTCTGCCTCCCTCAATTTAATTTCAATTAGGATCACAAGTTGCTTTGAAATCTAAGAGGAATCCAAAAGGTTAATTATCACTGAGTAAGCCGTACTTGGAGCCAGTCCCTGACCCTTATCCTGTGAAGCTTTGGTACAATTTCTAAGCAGTATCTGACATCTTGCAAATTGTTTTAATGCTTATTAATTAGATCAAGCAAACTCTTCTTTTTAGGAGTGTCTCCTCTTCATGCTATGCCAGGTGTAAAGCAGAATTTGCAGTTAATTCAAGCACGGTCATCCCTTCACACACAGTTGCCATTCACCCATGTAAATGTATCATAGTGAATTGCATCAAAAATCATAGACACTGCACCTCTTACTGTTTGGATATATTGGTGTTGGATTATGGGCCAGCCAGAGATTGGTGGTTACAGGACAGCTGCCAGAGAATAACTTACTCCAGGATAAATATGATTCCCTTCTGATACAGTATTTTCTAAAATCAATAAATTAACTTCTACATATATACTTCTTAATATGTGCAAAGCTTGTAATGGAATTTTCTGGCATGATCACAGGGACTCAAACGCCCCTTTGGTATTACTGATGCAGCTGAAAAAAGAAAAAAATCTTATTCATCTTGAAAACAAGTAAAATGTTGCAGGGCTGCAGTTATTGCTGGAGATACCTGTCTGATGAATGGGTTCATGAAAAATGCCCAGATCAACATAATATAGAGGTTATCATAAAATATGAAACCTTAGTATAAGTCTAGAGAAAATTACCTTTTGGATGACAAATAGCATGACATTCAGTCCCTAATAGGAGTAATCTAGGAGTCTCAATAGACACAGTCATCCTACCCAAGCACACATTTAGACGCTCAAATTATACTGCATGTAATATTTTGTGTATAACATATTGTTAATAAAAACACAAGATATAATATGGAGAAGAGATGCACAGCAAAAGTGAGGTCAGGCAATTGTAGAGGCATACTGATGAATTCTAATAATTGTTTGCTATTTCTGCTTTATCTGTTTTGTGAGGGGTTTTTTTACTCTCATTGTGTAAGTAAGAGTTTATTTTCTGCTTCTGTGAAAGTAATCTCGTAGAGAAAAGTCGCAACATCCATTTAAATTTATTTCTATTATTTATTTATTTATTTTTAATGGTGAATTATGTCTAACCTCAAGAAAATTTCCTCACAGAAAATTTTCTCACATGTACAGGAGTTCTGTACGAAGATGATGAAGTTTTTACTTTTCTTCCGTATGAGGTTAGGATTAAAGTAACATAATCTTAGGCATTGTTCTTCAAACAAAACCAAACAAAATGAAATGAAACCAAACCAAACCAAACCAAACCAAACCAAACCAAACCAAACCAAACCAAACCAAACCAAACCAAACCAAACTCCTTGAATTCTTTGCTTAAATTATTTTAACATAATAAGGATCTTTATGAAGCAGAGAAAGTGGATGTTTCCTGCTGGTTGACTGCACAGGGTCATGCTTGTTTATTAAGGAGGCCATAGGAGGGAAATCTGATATGGCACTTCCTCCTTTTTCCTTTGCTGGAGGAGTGACCAACAAGTTCTGCCAACTCATACAATCTACAGCAGCTCTCTGTCAGCCTAGTCCTTTCTATCCACACCCCTGTACCACAGTCAATGTTAACATGTGTGTGCACCCTGAACTGGTAAAGAAATGTGGTCATACTTTTTTGATTTTTTTTTTTAACATTTTTTTATTGCCTGGTGTTTGTGCATGTTGGTAAAGGGTAAAGGGAGTGAAGTACTCTCTCTTGATTCTTGTACAGGATAGACCTTTCCCTTTTATCTGTATGTAAAGAAAACAATATGGGAAAACACAAAATCATAGAATCATGGAGTCATAGAATTATCAAGGTGAGAAAAGACCTCCAAGGCATCCAAGTCTGACTTTTGACTGAACACCATCACTCCAACTAAGCATGACTGCTAAATGCCATGTCTGATCGTTCTAGAACACTTCTGGGGGAATGGCTTCACCACCTCCCTGAGCAACCTGTTTTTACACTTGCTCGCCCTTTCAGTGACAAAATTTTTCCTGATGTCCAACCTGAAACTTCCCTGGTGCAGTTTGAGACCGTTGCCTCTTGTCCTGCTGCTGGTTGTTTGTAAGAACAAACCTGACCCTGACCTCAATACACCCTCCTTTCAGGTGCTTGTAGAGAGGAATAGGGTCTCCCCTGAGCCTCCTTTTCTCCAAGTTAAACACCTCACAGGTGTCACTGTTCACAGGACTTGTGGTCCAGACCTATCAGCAGCTCTTGCATTCTCTGGGCACTCTCCAGCACCTCATTCAATGTCTTTGGTGTAGTGATGGGGCCAGAACTGAATACAGTACTTGACATGAGGCCAATCACTGCCCTGGTCCTGCTGGCCACACTGTTTCTGATAGAGGCCAGGATGCCGCTGGTCTTCTTGGCTACCTGGCTACATGCTGGCTCATTTTCAGCATACCCAGGTTCTTTTCTGCTGAGCCTCCTTCCAGCCACTCTGCCCCCAGCCTGTAGGGCTGCATGGGGTAGTTTTCACCAAAGTGCAGGACCTGGCACTTTATCTTGTTAAATCTCACACCACTGGCTTCGGCCCACTGATCCAGATCTAGGGTCTAGGTTCCTCTGCAGGGCCTTCCTAGCCCTCAGCAGATCAGCATTCCTACCCAACTTACAGTCATCTGTCAGCATTCTGAGGACGCCCTCGATCCCCCTCGTCCAGGTCATTAATAAAGGCTTTAAGCAGCCAGACCCAGTTCTGAGTTTTGGCAAAACTCTCTAGTGACTGGTCACCAATTGAATGTAATTCCATTCACCAACGCTTCCTGGCCCCAGCTATCCCAGCCAGTTTTTAACCGAGCCAAAAGAGAGCATCTGTTCAAGCCATGGCCTGACAGCTTTTCCAGAAGTATGCTGTGTGAGACAGTATTAAAATATCAAAGATTTTACTTACTTTACAACATCCACAGCCTCCCCTCATCCACTGGGCAGGTTACCTGGTAGTAAAAGGGGATCAGGTTGGCCAGGAAGGACCTGCCTTTCCTAAACCTCTGCTGGCTGGGCCTGATCCCCTGGTTGTTGTTTGCATGCTATGTGATCGCACTCAAGATGATCTGTTCCATAAACTTCCCTGGCACTGAGGTCAGGCTGACAGGCCTGTAGTTCCTTGGACCCTGTTTCTGACCCTTCTTGTAGATAGGCATTATATTGACACATCTCCAGTTGTCTGGGACCTCACCAGATAACCAGGAATGGTGATAAATGATGGACAGTGGCTTGGTGAGCCCCTCTGCCAGCTCCCTCACTACCCTGGGGTGAGCCCCATCTGGCCCCATAGATTTTTGAGTGTCTAAGTGGCAGAGCAAGTCACTAATTGCTTCCTCTAATCTGGGGATCTAATCCGGTTCCTGTCGCTGTCTATCAGCTCAGGGGACTGGTTGCCCTGAGGATAACAGGTCTTTCTCTTGAAGAGTGAGGTAAGGGAGGCTTTCAGTGCCGAGTCTAATAGATCAAAAGAGAACTGTTCAGGCTCAGGACTGATATCAGAGTTGCAAAGACTGAGAATAGACATTTTCACTCATTTCTCCCAAGAATGTTTTCTTAAGTAAAAGCTTAAGTGACACTGTGAAAGCTGGGCAGAGGCTGGTCCTTTGGCTATTTACATAGTGCAGCAACTCAGCGTAGCCTTTTCTTTCTTCCTAGGCACCTTAACCTCCAGTGTGAACAAGTTGAAACTTCTTGGGCTTTTACAGGGCCCAGCTGCCAAGGAATATGAATTAGATGGAAATGAAAATATCACCAGATTCCTGCCAAAACCATCAGCAAACCCCACAGGGAAATAGTGGCTCAGTCAGTGTTTCCACACTCTGAAAAAATCCCCAAGCTGCTAAACAGTGTGTTTTCAGTTTTCATTAAACTGCATTAGTTGCTCTGCTTCAAGGGCCAGGAGGTGAATCACCTCCCACAAAGAAACTCATGAGAGAGTATGTCCCTGGAATGTTGTCTTCAGTACCAGGAACTGCTAGCTACCAGGCTGTGGGTGGCAGTGCGGGCTGCAGTGTCACATCTGATGGTGATGTGCTGTCCTCTCTCAGCAGGAGGTGTTAGCTCGTTTATATCCTTAGTATCTCCCAAGGTTTGAAAGTTGATTTCTAGCCTTTTCAAGCTTCTAAAAAGTGAAGCTTTTCTTCCCTTGCACCCTACTAGTCCACTGTTCATCAGATTTAGTCAGCATAATTTGTATCATCCTAGTCTTTTGTATAACCAGTCTACTGCAGTTTTTCCATAAGTGCTCTTCTCACTATCATGATTTAAATAGGTGGATAGTTAGTACAGATGCCTTGAGATAATATTTGTGTTAAGGCTTGGTGAAACAGGCTTGAGAGTTTGTGTTTGAGGGTTATTGTTTCAGTCACTTCGAAAAATGAGATGGACAGTCAGTATTGGATGGCTAGCACTTAGGGTTTGGAGGGTCTCCTTTCCCTAGTGACTGGAGGTATGCCATGACTGTTAATAGAAGTGCAGTTGATAGAAGATAGAGTATCTGCCTTGACCTGCAAGCCCTCTCAGATTTATGTGCATTAAATTTGGTAAACACCAGTTTCTATGTATAGTTCCTTGCAGATGAATTGATTATTAAAATATGTACTGTAATACTAGAAGATGTTTGCTTTACTTTGCAACTTAACTGGCTGTGAAATGTTATTACTCAGAATCAACAGTTTTGGTCCAGAGGCAGTCTACTGGCTGTTAGAAAACAGAGAGATATTATAAGGCTTAATGGAAAAAGTGACAAATGTCTGTCTTCACATCACAGATGCGATAGTCTCTGCTCAGAAGTCTGCAGATTTATACAGTTTATTTATATGGGAGAGGAAACCCACTAATAATAATACTTTAAATCACTGGAGGCTCAGTTTTGGTGAAATTTCCACAGAGCCACAACACAGATGTGTTGCAGCTATGTGGGTCTGAATAAACAGAAATACATTCAGAACATTGCTCCTCTGCCATAAATGGTCTCACCATTAAACTGGAGGTTAAAAGTTCTTCAGTCCTTTTAATGGATCTGTGTCCAAGGATGTATTGTTTTAAGTATTACAGAAGAAATACCGCACCTTACCTCATTGTTCAAGTCATCATACGGACTTAACCAAGAAGTTCAAGGGTTTGGGTTTTTTTCTGTTGAGAAACTGAAAAAATACACTTGAGAGGAATTTTCCTCCCTTATTCTCTGTGAAGTATTGAAGTGAGCCTGATTTGTGAATCTGCTAAGTTTATGGTATGTATAATAGCCACAAACTTGTGGATGGATCTTCCCCCCATCTCTAGCATCCTGTCTCATATCGGGCTAGAGGAGTGGCTTCTGTGAGAAGCTGCTAGAAGCTTCCCCCGTGTTCAACAGGGCCAATGCCAATGTTAGTGGCTCCAAGGCAGACCCACCTTTGGCCAAAGCTGAGACAATCAGCAATGGTAGTAATACCCCTATGATAATATATTTAAGGGGGAAAAAATTATTATGCAGAAGTAGTGCAGACAGAGAAGAGAGGTGTGGGAATATGTGAGAGAAGCAGCCTGTAGACACTAAGGTCAGTGGAGAAGGGAGGGGAGGAGATGTGCAGGTTTTGGAGTAGAGATTCCCCTGCACCTTGTGGTGAAGTCATGGAAGGGCCCCATGACAGAGCAGGTGGATGCCTGAGAGAGACTGCTTTCCCATGGGAAGTCCATGCCACAGCAGGCTCCTGGCAGAGCCTGTGGCTCTATGAAAAAGCCCACACTGGATCAGGTTTGGTGGCAGGACTTGTGACATCACAGGAGACTCACTCTGGAGCAGCCTGTTCCTCAAGCAGTGCACCCTGTGGAAAGGGACCCATGCTGGAGCTGGAGGAAGGTGTGGGAAAGATTTATTTTGGAGAAATTTGTGGAGGACTGTATTCTGTCAGAGAAGTTCCCTGTCTGAGGGACCCTACACTGGAGTAGGGGAAGGACTCCTCCTGCTAAAGACAAAGCAGTGACAGAAACAACATGTAAGTAACTTATCATAGCTCTCATTTCCCATCTTCCTACACTGCTGCAGGGGTTTCAGGTAGAGAATCAGGAATAAAGTTATGCCCAGAAAGGAGGGAGAGGTGAGAAAAAGGTGGTTTTAAGATATTTTTAATTTTTCATTACCCTGCTCTGTTTTTTATTGAATTAATATTTTCAAGTGAGGTCTGTTTTGCCTGTGATGGTAGTCAGTGAGTGAACCTTCCCAATTCTTACTGCAACTCATGAACCTTTTTTTATATTTTTTCTCCCCTGTCCAGTTGAGAAGGGGAGTGATAGAGAGGCTTTGGTGGGTAACAGGCATCCAGCCAGGGTCAAAACACCACAATAGGCAAAAATAGTACAAAACTAAATGTACACAGGAGATGCTGAAGTTGTACATGCAGCTTTCTGTCACTGAAATCCTCTGTCACTCTGTCGTCCTTCATAATGTTTTGCCTGGTAGGAGGTTTATTCCTAACATGTATCCATGAATGAACCCTTTTTAACTTTTTCATCTTACCAAAGTGGGAACAGAGCTTTCCCCTGGGTAAGTCCATTATAAAAAATCCATTTGAGCCTTTAAAAGAAAAGAGTGTCCTGGCTGGCAATTTGTGTGTTACATTTGAGCTCTGGAGATGTGGCCCATCCAAGCTGTTCAGAGGAAGCAGAAATGCTGACAGGTTCGAAATGACAGCAATGACAGTGCCTGTAGCTGTACTTATTTTGATTTTCTGCTTGTGAGTAGCGGTTTTTGTTGTTTTATCGTGCATCTGAATATTTCTGAGGTTTGTTAGATGTTGGGAATTTTTTTGTTTGTTCCTTTGGTTTGTTTTGGCTTTTTTTTGTTGTTTCTTTTGGTTTTCTTCCAGTATTATGGCTGAAGGGCAAGCTTGTCCTGTGATTTTGGCCTGGAACAAATACACCTCTGTTAGCATGGAAGAACAACTAGAAAATCTAAGGTGGAAATTAGTGGGCAGGAATGATCGACTGCACACATACAGGATGGAAAAAGTTGGAGGATGCAATTATTAAATACAAGAAGGATTAGGATATCAGTTAGATATAGCTGATCACAAATGGAAATGAAGACATTTAACACCGTCTCATAACAAACTGAGGAAATATCAAGTACATAAGTGGATCTTGAGGTCCTCTGAAAAGTGGATGAATTTGTGGCTCTAAGGGTTCTGATCAGTCTTTGGCTTCTGGCCCAAAATCCAGCTGGAGGCCACTAATCAGAACCCTTATCCCATGTACTGTGTCCCACATGTCAATACTGTATAACGTACTGCTTATTTTTATTAATTAGTTGGATGCTATTGTAGAGTACACCCTCAGAAAGTCTGCAGATGATACACAACTAGAAATGGCTGATATAACAACTGGTTGTGATGCCATGCAGGGGGATGCCAAGAGGCTGAAAAAATGGGCTGATAGGAACCTCATGAAAGTCAATGTGGGGAAACGTAAAGTCCTGACCCTGCATAAAGATAAATCCATCCACAATACAAGACTGGGGCTACTTAAATGGTAAGGACCTAACAGAGAAAGACCCTAGAATCTTGGTGAACAACAAGTGGATCATGACCTAGCAATGAAACCATCTGGCAAAGAAAGCCAACAGCTTCCTGGGCTCCATAGGATGACCTTCACCAGCAGGTAGAGGGAGATAATCCCTCCTCTCTGGTGAGACACACCTGAGTGCTGTGTCCAGATCTTGGCTCCAAAGTACAAGAAACATATGGACATCCAGCAGTGAATACAGTAAATGGTCACAAACATGAAAGCTTTGGAGTATTTGGCATACTGAGAAGGCAAGATACCTATGACTATTCAGCCTGGAGATAAAAATTCAGGGGAATGTTAACACAGTGCATAAATATATGATGGAAATATTTAAAGATGGAGCAAGGGTCTTCTCAGTGGTGCCCAGTGGCAGGACCCCACACAAGAAGCAAAAGTTGAATAGAAGTAATTCTATTTAAGCTTGAGGTTGTGGGGTTTTTGTTTTGTAATCAGACATTGGAACACATTGTTCATTTAGCTCACAGAAGAAAAGGCTGAGGGAAGGTATGACAATGGTCTTCATAGTCCTAAGGATGAGCTCTCTTCCACAAGTGCACAAAGGACAGACTAGGAAAGCATAGATTAACATTGAACTGAGGAAAGTTCATACTGAATGTCATAAAAAACCAACATACTATAGAGGCTGTGAAGTTTTTCTGATTATTGTTGAATAGATTAAAGACCATCTCTCTCATCTGGATATCACTAGCATAGTTGATTCTATGACCACAAAGGAAGATGGACTAGAAGATCTTTTGGATCTGTGTGCTATTTGGTGACTCTCTGCCTGAAGGACACACAAGGTGCAAAGAGGGAAAGATCAAAGTGGCAAACACAGAGGAATGATTTATGAATTTAAAATGTAACCAAGAACTTTATTTTAATTTGTATTGTGATAAAGATTCAGGAATGAAGAAGAAAAGTAAAAAAGGGGATAAAAATATTATACAGAAATTAGCCATACACACAAGTTTCTGTCAACATGCATTACACCAACCCCAGATAAATGCTTGACAGGCTTGTGATGTGCAATTTAGAGTATAAAATCAGTATTTGGCTTTTTTTTCCCATACTGTGACTAAGTATTAGTGAAACAATTAAAAATGTTATTTGTGGATTTTAAGGTCCTGGGAACATTATCCTCTTTTGGCATGTGTTCTCACTCAAACCAATCAATCATCTGCCTACTGGTTTGCAAAAGAGGCCTTTTTGTTTGATCAGTTCCACAAAGAGTTTCACCAGTAATTGATTTTCTATAAGGTCCATGATAACTGCCATACTAATAAAACTGTCATGGTTGTGACTAAATGTAAAATATTATTTATGCTTAGAATAGTCTGTGAAGTACAGTAGAGATGGAATTTAAGAAAGGGGATAGCTACATGTGGATACCAGTAAGAAGTAAAGGTAGGAAGTAGAAATTCCTGTTATGGGGCTGTTGTGATATCAGTGAACACAAGTTTTCTAATGGGAAATTATTCAAAACTGAATATAATTATATTGAAATTAATTCCATCAAAAGAGGCTTGGTATATAAACAATATTTTCCTTTATTTAAGATCATATTATATTAAACATGAAAAAAATGGAGCAAGAACAGAAAATTTTCCTCTTACTTGTTTTTCTTTTTCCATTTTCAGATACCCTCTCTTAGCCATGTTGTGCACTCATGATGATAAATTCTAGGATCATGTGAGCGGTACATTTGTTGAAACTAATTGCTGGATTTCAACATGGAGCTTTAGCTACAGATCCACCCTATGTCACAAGATACAAAATGCAATTTAGGGAAGCAAAGCCACTTTTCTGTTTACTGAGCAGTTGCCACCATAAATGACTAAGCTGCTGGTTTTATTTATTTTAAAATCTATTTGTTAAGGGGAAATGGATTATTTCATAGAAGGTATCACAGTTAGACTTGTACACTTCCTTACCTGTTCACTGTTATAGTTTATCAAACTAGCTTCACTTTTTCATCTCTCTTTCAGTAATACAGATAATTCAACCTAGAGAGCCTTTAAACCCCACAATCTCACTTGTTTGTTACAGGAACAGATAAGATTCTTCTATTCATTTGTAGCAAGAAGGGAAAGAAAGATAAGCCCATAATTGGGAAAGATCAGAAGCATACCGCTTGTAAGGCAAAGTCAAGAAATCAGTGTTTCAGCACAAGGACACTTCCCAACAACCTCCTTGTCCAGTGGCTTTGATCAAACCTTTCTTCAAAAAGGTCTACAGAACCTTTGACTGATCTTTCCTCCCAGCATCTGCTCAGGAAGATTCACACTGTGTCTTCTTGTAGTCTAGTATTTTACAGTTTTTAAAGTCTTATTTTCCTGACAGTAGCTTTTTTTTAAGGTATAACTCAGACCTCTTAAGCTTGTTCATGGTAATCTAATTTATGTTACTGAAAGGCTTGTGTGTCAGTTCAAAAGGTCCAACAAAATATTCAGGTTATAGGGGTCTCAGCAATGCTGTTGCTTGGTCTGGAACATCTTATTATCAATAACAATGGAGAAATTCATGTTTGCTACTGCGGATTTTTCTTTCTCTCTGCATCCCTGAGAGCAGCTGTACAAGACGAGTAAAACAAGGCAGATATGGAGAAATAAGAATGATGTCTATCATTAAAAAAAGCTTACATATCCCTTCTAGTGGGATGTCACAGAGTGAACTTCTTGTCAGGCTGTGGATAGTGGTGATCTTATCTCAATTTGAGCATATTTAATCCCAGTATGGAGGATGGAGGAGCTTGAAGAAAAGGTCACGAGTTAAAAAGAGCTGGAGAAAACAGGTGCAAAGTGGCTCCTTCCTTCCCTCCTTCCTCCCCTCCTTCCTTTTTTCTTCCAGTGTGAACCTAACGAAGAATCAACTGGCTTTCACAAGATTTCAGTGGTATAATTCACTGAAACCTGGGCAAATCTAAACAGGGAGGTTTTCCAACAGCTCTGATCCCACATATTTGTCTTCACAGTATTTGATTTTTCTTTTTTTCTGCTTGTCTTTTTATGTTGTACAGATTACTGCAAGTGTATTACATGAAGCTGTATAAGCTGAGTTAAGCCTGCATCATGCAGTGAATAAATGAGGAAAAGGAGGGGAAAAATAAAATACTACTCCCAAAAGAATATTTTCCTTGAAATGGATTTTTGCTCTCAATATATATAATACAGCTAATATCTAGTAACTGATTGAAAATTTTGGCAGCTTGTTCAGGAACAAGAATGCAGCAGTAGAAAACAACGAATTAAAAGTTTGTCATTCTGAAATGCTTCTAGACTTTTATCTGATGCCTGTTCCATCAATTGCAATCTGTGTCCATTAGTACTCCTGCAACTCAACTGAGGAATGAAATAACATATTAGCATTTAACCTGAAAAAATGAAGTAATTCAAAATTTACATAAAATTATGGAGTAAACTCCAAACAGGTCGCCCTAGAAATGTATAATTATGCTCAGCAGTCCTGTCAGCATACATGGAAACAATTTTATTCCTAATCATCATCTGCTTTTATTCACTCTGGAATGTATCATTAAAATTTCCATAAACAATGACTCTTAATAGGTGCTAATGCAATTGTGAATTGTGGTAGTTTTTACCTAAATTAACCTCTGTATATTAGGTTCCTTGCTGCCCTATACAAAATGAGTGTGATAAAGATAATACAGGAACTGAAATACGTATAAATTATGCTGTTTGGGTTAGGCAGTATTTTGTTGCAATTTAATAGTCTACTGAGACATTTCTATATTTATATCCACTAGGCTAATTTGATATGTAATTTTAATTAATTGTTTATATGTAATTTTCCCCAAGTAAGTTGGGGTTTTTCTCTTTACATCTAGGAATTTGGAGCTGAATAACATGCATTGATATGCAGTGTAATATCCTTCTAGGTAAAACTATCTGTACAGTCATCTATTATATTTTTGTTCTTACTTGTATATTTACCCAGTACATCAATGTATCGGTGTAAATTGAAGCTGTGTGTTTTGTAGGTAGAATTTTAAAGTGATTTACAACCTAAGTGCGAGAAAATTATTCTGAAAAAAATAAGGATCATTAAGAAATTCACTTTTCTTGTAAGTGAAATGCAACTATTCCTTAGGTGGAACAGAGTAGCTGTTCACCATCAGACTCTACTCTTGGAGACAAGGCAGTAAGATTATTACCATGCTTAATTGAAACTATAGCTTGAGGATTGTTAGAAAGATCTTTTTCTTTCTAGAAGAAAAAGAAGATTTTTCTAGAAGATGATTATTCAGATTGGAATTTATCTGCCTTCCAATGCAGACATCATCAGAATATATGTGAAGACCAAAATACAGAGTTGTTGATGTGATATGATGTGCTGGTTGTGGCTGAGCTGGAGTTAATTTTCCCACAGCAGCCCTCACAGTGCTTTGCATTGGTGTCTGGAAAGGTGTCGATAACACAGAAGTATTTTGACTATTTCTGAGCAACACTGGCACAGCATCAGCTGTGTCTCTCAACATTTTGCCCCATCAGCAGGCTGGGGATGGGCAAGGTCCTGGGAGGTCAGCCCAGCTGACCCAAATTGACCAAAGGGAACTCCATACCATGTGTTATCACTCAGATATAAAACTAAGGGAAGGAGGAGGAAGGGGGACACTTTTTATTTACAATGTTTGCCTTCTGGGGAAACCTCTACTCATAATTAAGCCCTGTTTCCCAAGAAGTGGCCAAACGCTGAATATCACTTGCTGATAGAAAGTAGAGAATAATTTTTTTTTTTTCTTTTTGATTATGCATGTGCAAACTTCTCTTTTGCTTTAGCAAACAGCCTTATCTCAACCTATGGGTTGTTTTCCATCTGATTTTCTCTCCCCTGTCCAGTTTGGAAGGGGAGCAATACGGTGGCTTGGTGGGTGCCTGGCATCCAGCCAAAGTCAACTCACCACATGTGACCTCAACCCAAATTCCATAGCTTATTTCAGGTGGAAAATCCTCCTGTCTTCACTGACATAGGCTGTCCTTTTCATTACAGAGAGCTCAGCTGCTGGCACTGATTCTCTTTCAATGGGATCTGCTGGTTTGATGATATCTTCCTCTAACTTATGCTTTTGCCGTCTTTTTTTCCCAGGGTTTCCTGGAAATTTGGCTTTCTCTTGGTCCACGTTCAGAAATATTCTTTGGGGTTTTCATTTAAGAACCAAGTACCAAATCTCTCTTCTTGCCACTACAGCCCTTCTTAGAAAAAGAATTCATAATATTTCTTAATTGGTAGCCTGTTCCTCTCTTCCTACACTTGCACCACCTTGTTCCATGACTGTCCACCATGGGTACGAAGTTTTAAGGAAAGGATGATGACTCAGTAGGTTTAGGGAAGAGGAAAAAAAAGAAAGTACAGTTTCTTCTAATATGAATTTTTTCAGCTACTGATATTGAACACTTTCATCCTCTGATCTCATCTCTCTTGACTGTTGCAACCATGTCCATATCAATTGCAAAAATATAACTCTTATATACATTGTGAGTGATAACGAATCATATCATTTAACACACTAGAGGGGTACAAAGCATGTGGGATTGGATATCTTAATGCTGAGATTTTGTCAAATAAATGAGTTTTCTTTTTAATAGAAATGTCGATGTTGATAACATGATCAGACTAACACAATTTGATTTGAATGAATGTCTGGAAGGTCAGAGTTAACAAGAGAATTAAGTGAATAGGCAATTTCTTGAATATCTGAAATGCCAGCAGCATTCAAGCAATCAAATATTTCTGCTTATTCTTCTGATCTGCTATATGAAGTCGCACAGCTGTGATGGAGTTTAAGTGTAATATATTTATTTATACATTGCCTCCCCCTATGCAGTATATTTTCATAGAACTAAATATGTGTAGGATTTTATGATGATTACAAACCTGCTGAATTCTGTATTAGAGCCATAGTATGCCAATACTGTGTGCCCATCTGGAACTTGTAGGAGAAGATTACTCTGGGGCCTGAAAATTGTTGATCATAACTATGCATAGTAAACCAACAATTTCTATTTCAAAGTATTCAGCTCGAACCCAAATTCCCGTTCACAACTTAAAGAGGTGAACTCTTTAATTTCTTTCAATAATATTTCTAGCAGGAAAAACAAACTCTCAAACTCAGTGCTTCCCTAGAAGGTAAGCAACCAAAATCCAAAACAAGTGGTGTAGCCTCACATACATGAGCAGATGTGGAAGGGTAAAGGAAAGTGGGATGGGATTATTCAGTCTTGACAAGCCTATTCTTAACTCATACTTTCCTGAGATAGTATCTTGTGTAAATTTTACAGAGAAAAGGAAATAATTCTCTGTTGGGCTAGAAAACAACAAGGGGCTGCAGTCCTTCAGAAGGATATCTTTGGTAACTACCATGGTCTAGAGACTTACAGAAATGCAGCAGAATGGGAGAGGGAATACTTGAATCCTCTCTCTCTCTCTCTCTCTCTCTCTCTCTGTATGTATATATATATACATATATATATATGTGATTTTGCAACATTCCACAACAGTGCTGAATTTTATGAATTTATGCCTCTTATTCATCTCACTGTTACCCACTTCCTATGTCATATAGCTTTGAAGGGTTTCTGGAGAGCCAAGACTTAAAGCCCCATTAGAGAATTACCAATGACTTCAAATGCCTGACTGACCATAGGTATGGGACCCTTTCTCTAAAATAAAGTAGGGGCATATGTGATCATTGCCATAAAAATCATAAGCATAGAAGCAACAGTAGTTAACTAAACTAAAATAATAAATGGGGATGTGATGTAATATTGATCTTCCTCAATTTAGAAAAATAGCAGGTTGTACTTTCTAACTTTGGAAAATTATAATTTTACATTAAGAGGTTACACTTGTATTTTGTAAAGGAGATGCATAGTGTTTTACACTTTTCATTGGGAAGAGCAGTGTGGGAGTTTTAAATATATGTCATGTATTTAATTTCTGACTGTTTGATGTAGTGATTCAAAATTGTCATAATGCAGAAGTTTGTTTTTCAAGGTTGTTCAATATGTTCCTGGCTCTCCAATTGGCTACTGTGTGGTCTTGTTAAACCATTTTTCTGACTTAGTACAAATTTTCTGTCTTATGAGTTTTGTCAATCTGTTCTAATATTGTGAACAGATTAGAATTTTAAAAAGTGTAGCTTTTATTTTCAAATGTGCTTGTATTCCTCTGGTGCAATAACGTGAGCTGCACTGTGATAAACCCTTGGTCAGTCCCTCCAGTTCTATCCTTATTCTTCTCCTTCTCTATTACCAGGGGAATGAGGTGTTTTAATGACCTCATTCAATCTTTGGCACTATGTGGGATTTGCTGAAGATTTTCTAATCTTTCAAAGAATATTATCTTTTTTTCAGCTCTGTGTGACTCTTTAGAGCATAATGCAAAATGTCAGTTATTGGTAACATTAATATTAAATAAAGTTAAGAGATAAAATTGGTCCCAACCCTGAGATGCTTAGAAGATTATTATAAAAGTGGCAACATTTAGGTTTGTGTTCTTAAAAAGTACTGTCCAGTTTTGTTGCCTTTTTTTTTCTTTTTATTTCCTGTTCTATATATAAAAGAAGACAATAAGAGATAATTACCTAGCAAATATTATTAATCAGTTACCTAATCCAATATTTTATAAAATTTTTAAATATTACTCAAGGCAGAAAGTTGGATTAAGTCATATTCATTACAAAAAACATTAAGAAAGGCTCACACAAGACCACAGTATCTCTAGAAAGACTGGGTATTGCAACCCAGATGTAGTTCCTAAAAGGTGCCTGCGTCAATGGCAGTCAAAATAGCTTGGGGTTTGCTGTTTTGGGCTGAGCTGGTCGTACTGAAGTAGAGGAAATATGTGAGACAAAGAGGAAAATTTTTCTACTGAACTAACTGATCATACATTCAGACAGATAAGCTGTTCACTGGATATCACTTATGGAAATTTAGGTATCTTTTCCAGATTTTTCAAATAACCACAATAAAGTGGAGCAAACTGAAGGTCAGGAAATTGTTTACAAACAAGTCATTGGAAGTAGCTGCCAAACACATAGCAAAGAATCATACTTGACTAAGAAAGAATATTTCCTCATTATTTTGAAGGAATGGTAAAGAGAAAATTACTAAACAAAGTTGACCTGAGCAGCAGATACAGTGCAAATTGTGCAGATAGAGGAGCCTTTGTGATACAAATAATGATGGGAAAGAAGCTAAGTGAATATTACCTAACTTTTGTTTTCAAACCTTCATTTCACTGCAATAGTAAGTCTGCTATGAATAGCAGTGAAGGTGACATCAATTTATTACCTGAGCATGAGAAGAACCTTAATTTCTTTAAGGTCTGTCTCACTGAATCTTCCTATGTACAGAAGAAATAAAACTTGAAGGATGTCTTTAAAATACCTGGTATGACAAGCATTTTATTCCTGAGATTCTTTTCTTTCTGTAATATAGTGCGTATATTTTGCATTTTTATGTTACAGCATGGCTCATGGATTGAATGAGATCATTGTGTCACACACAGGGTGTGAAAGCAGGTTTTTCATTTCTGCAAAATCTACTGATTGCTTATCAAATTACAAGAGAGCCAAGACTGGATTCAATTTTGAATAATTTTCTCAGAAGCCAACATAAAAATATCTGTGGAAGGAAAACTCCACATAGCTTGAAGTGGGGTCAGGGAACACTTACTGTTACCTTACACTTTTCCAGTCCGTCTATTTGCTGGTTGCTTCAGGCCTTTATCTCAGCCCTTGACATATGTGTTGGTATCTAAGGCCTTTACAGCACCTGACCATAGGAAGCCTCATTGCTGTGATTAACAATGATCAAAATCAAGTAAGTTATACTTTGAAAATATGTCTGCTTCATTTGAACTATGAAATCAGTTTTCTGGTGTAGTTACTCTGCTGGGATAATATTAATGTATATTAAAAAAACTCCCAAAACAACAACACAATTTTTATCTCAATGATTCTGTACAAACTCTCTGTATTTCAAAGATCAAATTTTTATGCCCAAATCAAATAAAACAGATACAAGTTGTAGCTTCTTTAGGCCGTATATTTGTGGACATGAACAGAAGTGTATATTTATGACAAAAAGTTCAGGCTTTCATCCAAGTTTTGTAATTGCAATTTGGAATATACATAAAGTACTGGTATTTTCAAAACAGCTCTGCCTCAGTTCCTCTCAGGACCAAGTGACTTCAAATCTCAAAACAGGTTGTGAATTTTGCTTCAGAGTACCTATTCATTTAAACAGGAATGCAGAAATCACAGTGTTGAACTTGGGTGAAGTTTGGTAATTCTTCTTACTCAGTTGTAATAAAAAAGGAGGAAGGGGGAAAATAGAAGAGAGGTAAAGAGTTCCGTTATCTTTTAACAGAAACTGGAATTTAGGCTCTGCTTGCTTCTACTTGTTGTATTTTGGTGTCTGACTCAGACAAATAGGAATAACACTGGGTTTTCTTTCGTTTCCCCTATCAAATACTTTGGTTTTGTGGCTATCTATATATGGCTATCTATGGTTTAACAATGACCAGAAAGGATATAACACAGTAACTGCTGGATTGTAAAGATGCTTTTCTTTTTCTCATGCATTAAAATCTTTTGAAGGAACAACTTATCAGAAGAGCTAAGTGGGGATTGTAAAATGAATTTGCCTTTTATTCAGTTTATCAAAAATGTTTTTGAATTGTTGCTTAACAGTAAGAAATTTTTCTTCTACATTCAATACACATATTAGGTCTATAAGCCTCCCTTTTGCTCTCTCTTTTTCTCCCACTTCAGATTTTTCTATTTCATGAGGACAATATATAAGGTATTCAAATCTTCATAGCTTGTTTAGATGACAATTGTAATGAGAAATGAGGGAAGCTCCTGGCATAACATGAACACGTTCCCATGACAGGGACTATAAATGAGGATTGTAAAATTGACACCTTTCTTAAACTGTTTTGCACAATGAAAAAAATCTTAAAAGCTGATTCCTGGGGGCATCCCTGCTGGCACCAAGTGTACAAATAATGTTTGTATTCCAGTTCAGAAGAAGAAAAATGAAAATATTTCATTGAAAGCTGACAGCTTTAAGGAACTTTAAAGGTTAGCCTTGGTGTTAATTAGCATATCTATTCATGTCTCTATCAGTCTATTGAATTACTTAGCTGAACAGGCACACAGAAGCAAAACTAAGGAAAAAAGTAGAGAAAGCCAACATTAATAATTCATAAACACTAGAGACTTCTGACTGAATTTTTTTTTCAGGGTGTTGGAAATCTGCTAGAAACTGAATCCTGCTGGCTCCAAAGTTACTTCAGAAGCTCAGAGAGCAAACCTGCCCAAGAATGTTAATGTTTCTGTAAGTGGTTAGCTACCAAAACATATTGTGGATTTTCATCCCCTCAAGCACTTGTTCATGTTTCTTTGGATTAGTAGAAGGTAGGGCTTTTCATGAAATGTTTAACTGACAGTTTATATATTTGAATTTCACAAGCCTCTGTAGACCATAAAGTACTCCAAATTCAGCCGTAATCCTCTGCTACAAAGTAAATCAGAATTTTTGAACAGATTCCAGATGCCAATTATGGTAATAATGAGGATATACAACCTCCTTCTCTGCCTCAGCTGGATCAGTAGCAATGCTGCTCTTGACAGGTTAACGTGTCTTAAAACTTTTTGAAGGGAGGAAGGGGGAGTAAATTAAAATTTTGATTATTAAATCATTCAATTCAAGTCTGAAGCTGTTAACATTTTTAAGAATTAACTATTTTTCTGGGAACCAGTTGCAGTGAATTTTGCAGATTTTGTCTGACACTGAATTGATTTTAGGCAGTATTTAAGAGAAATTGAAATGCAAGTTTTAAGCAATTAAAATAGTTTAATGAAAAACTCCAGCAGTGATCTGACAATATTAGGAGAAGATTCATTTCAATACCAACCCCTCCAGTCACACAGAATTAAAAAGGGGCTGGTGGCAAATAACAGAATAGAGGCTTCTCTTTGTCAAAGCTTGATTCTGACTATTTCAGTTCAGATATAATCCCAGGTGCAATCCACTCAGCCATGCCGGAAACATGTTTATTTCCAGGTAATTGTACAAGGATTTTTTTTGGTTTTTGTGTTTTCCTGTCGTTCAGTGGCAGCAAGGCAGCACAGAGTCCTCTTGTACCAATCACCATCTTGCCATATTGAAAACTAATAGGATCATCGTTAGGGATGACCTGAAGATTATACCCAGAATCTGTGTCTCAAGCTTTACTGTGCTGTGCAGCAGAGCATCACCGTTCATTGACAGCACAGAACTTATGAATGACATACTTGCCTTCAGGCAAAAGTTTACTGAATGACATCTCTTTAACTGATGCAGTATTACAGCCTTTGTTACACTGTTCATCTTCATCAGCAAGTTAGTAAACCAGCCTTTGGGTGTTCGAAGAATCTGCATGACACGAAACTAGTGAGATGAGAAATATTATACCACTTCCTGTGGGACACATGGGAATGCTGTAGTCAGGGCTACAGGGAAAAATTTAGAACTTATTCAATATTGCTTTCAAATAACTGCTAATATGAGCTTTGTAAGTCATGCTGATTCCTAAATATTTACAACTGTGCAATCTGATTCCAAAAATGAGCTCATGAATGCATATCTTAGGTTAAAAAAGATGCAGTTAGGGCTACACAGAAGAGAAATTAAGTACTAAAAGTACTAGGAAGGAAAAATAATGTAAACAGCATCATTGAGCCTACTCTACTTATAATGGTAGAGGTTCTTGTCCTCCTGTGAGGGCATAAACAGTCACACAATTGTTAACAACAAAGTTCATACCTTATGACTTCTTCATCTACCTTAGGAGCTTTGTTCCTTTACACTGATACCTATTAAATGAGTAGTGTTCCTCTAATCTACTGAGGCTGCAAAGTAAAATCATCTACCTTAAATCATCACTGTTTTTCATAACGGAATCTCAAACAATTTACAGGATCTCTGCTAAGGGATAGTAACTTCTTGAAAATGTTCTTACTTGATTGCTTATATTTATATGAGCGCATCCTTATTTTGTTTAGTGCAGTGGCACTCTCTTATCCCACTTTACCTCAGATTTATCTACTATATACTTACCCTTCACCATGCTTATAAGTAAATTTTTAATTTTTTTAATGGTACTTCTAACAAGTAAAGAACAACCCTGAACCTGAAAGACAGTTAAAGTTTCCCTATGCCTGGTGCTAGACTATGTTGTAATGTCCTAAATGCATATGTTGTAGTTCATTTAGTGCAATTAGTTAGAAGAGGAATTAGTGAAATCATGACCTGTTTTGTACATTATAAGAAGGATTTTCATTTCATCATCCATGCAAATAACTCTGATGCAAAAAAGGTAAGTACACACCAAATTTTCTCACATGGTGCTAAAAAAGACTTTTTCAGAGAATAAGAAAATATTTCAGATGCTTCCTTGCACTATGTAAGATATGTTTATAAGCATGTATTCTCATTTTTTTTAGAAAAAAATGACTTGGTCAATTGCCTACTACGAGCACTATATTTTGCAGCATTACAGGTATTTTTTTCTCTATCAGAAGAGAAATGAAAAGCTCTCAAAGACACATTTTATTTTTGCACATTGATTTCTTAACTGATTCCCTCACTCAAAAGGAAAACCTTGTTAAAATGAAAAAATTATTACAAAAAACCAGGCACAACATTGTAACCATATGCACAACAGCCAGAGGTGGTTTTCAGCAAAAGGACAGCCTGACAGCCTGCACATGTATTTTCTAATGGCAGCGATGACACTGCATATCTCTGTATCTCTGTGGAAGAATATAATATAGTCATCTTACATATCACATGCATTTCTGAATGGCAGAACTATACAATTCAACTGTACTTGCTGTCTATTTCTTTTGCAAGCAAGAGATCTTTTTTTGTTGTTTTATTATTTCCTTGTTTTTTTTTGTTTATTGATCTGTTGTGAGTTCCTACTTGACCATTGTGGTCATAGTGCAGCAGGTCCATCACATTTCTGTATCTGGATTGGCCTTAGATTATACTATCATGGTATTTAAAGCAAATGTGAGGTACATTTCTGTGAGGGAAGCATTGAGGATGGAGGGAAAGAGTGTCACTGTGATAGGCTACTTCTCAAAAAATGGAGAGCTTGGAAAAGCTGTTCTGTACAGAAAGTACCTCAGGAAGCTGCAATGGCACTAAGAGGTGCTTGGGGCAGGAGGAAGGAGTGGCACAGACCGTGCCGTGTTGGCAAGCTGTAGCAGAAGGTTTTGTCTCTACTCCCTATTTTGAGTTTGTCTTGCTAAGAACACTTTCTGTTGCTGAAATCTGCACTGGGCTGGATTAGATTTTTAGAACTATTTCTGAAATATTGTTTTTTGAGGCTATGTAACATGCAAGTCTTGACTGAGACAGATGAGGCACTACAAAGAAGCCTTCACTTCCTTTTCAACTTTCTGTGAGAAATCCTTTCCGTGAAAAGAAGGGAAAAAAATAAATCAGCATTTCCTGCTCCAGTGCAATTTAGAAGGAGCTAGTTAATTCTCTGACCTTCCACAGATGGAAGGAGATCCTATAGAAGGACGCTTATTGAGAAATAGCTGAAATTCCTAGCAGCTTCGCAGCTGCCGCTGACATTAACAAAATGGGTGGCTAATTTCTTGCTCACTGCCTAAAAAACCCCCTCAGTGTGAATAGGGTTGTAAAAGTTTCATATGGAATTTTCAGCAATAAAAATGCTTATAGTTGTTGTCACATATACTAAACCTCAGCCATTTTATCGCCATTTATTCTTCCAAAGAAGGGACTTAGGATACCAAGAGTTTTCTACTTGATTTCTATTTCAGACCACAAGCATCTCTTGGCTGATGCTGCAGTCTTATCCTAGTGCTGTACCTAAGCACACTTTAAAACATGTCCTTAGGCTTTCCCCCCTTTTAAAGAGACATATCTTACAAGCTCGGGTTTGTCAAAGGCTCTATCCACTGCCTGCTGTATTTTTAATGCTCACAGAGCATTTTATTGGCCGACTCTAAACTCCTTCCCAGACAAGAAAAAATTGATTGTTCGTTCTGAAGTAAGTATCTTTTATGATTTTTCTTCTCTCGAACAGACTCGCTCCTTTTTATTTCATTCTTTAGCTATGCTTATGTTGGATTTTCAATTAACTCCTGTTATTCTCAAGAGTACAAGCTGGCTATGCTGAACTGGAAGACAAGAGCTGTTGCAAGCACAGCACCGAGGCTAAGCAAGTCCTTGGCATGGCTTTGGTTGTGTCAGAGCTCGATCAGCAAGAGATTGTGTCCTGTGTGGGCACAACTGTGCCATTTTTAGACTTCTGCAGATAAACAACTTTTCCTTTGAGTATTCTCAGTTAGTTACTGTCTTTGAAAAATTTAGTTTCTATCTTAATTGGCATAGAGATGGTAGGCTGTAGCAGGTGGAATACTAGGGTATAATACTGGGGTATATACTAGGTATAATTTAACCTCAGGAAGGAGTGCAAAATTAATGATGGCAGAGTTATTCCTTATTCCTTATTTTGCAGAATATTTCCATCCCTATTTCCTTCAGAAGTGTATATCCAAGAATATTAACCTAGCTTAACTTACTTAAAAATCTTGTAAAAATGTTTTTAGTCTTGGTTCATGTGGTATATTCTTCAGAATAAAAATATTTGTTAATTTTGATTAGGGACTGCGGTTAAAAAAAAAAAAGGGTTTTTGTCATGTAATGAGCTTTGTTTCAAATTTAAATTCTTTGCTTTTGTGATAAGTATTTTTAAGGACTCCCTAGTTCAGAGAAAAAAAAAACAGGTTATTATTTTTCTTTTTTCATTTTTTTTTTTACCTGGTCATCATCTGCAATCAAGGCTATTTATGAAAATATTTCCATGGGATATAGAAAGACACTTTTGGAGGCCCAATGTAGGATGCTGCATTTGATCCATAAAGGTGGGACTGCAAAACTATTTTCTTTAAAGTTTAATTGTAGAGCCTGGTCTTGGTTGTACATATATCTCTTGAAGAGGTATTTGAAACTAAATTCTATGCATGTCCTGTTATATCATTGGGACTCAGTTATTTACTTCATATATTTTCTGAAGAAGATATCATTAATGGTGACAAACTACTCACCTACCTCAAATATTTATTATATTTATTAACATGACAGCCAATCAAGAGCCAAGAAAGAAGTCACCTTGTACCAAACACAGACACAAACAGACAGATAGTTTATGTGTTTAACTGTGGATGTTTGATGAATGGAATCACAGCAGAAAGCCTGATGGATATTTTTGGCTGGGTGAAACTGTTGGGAGAAATAAGAAAATTAACTCTACATCTTCTGCAATCAGTACTTTTAATCCCTATTTTGTATCTTATTTTGTTACTATATCTTACTTATTTTTATACCTTTCTCTGTTGCTGTTTTTTGTATTTTTTAGGTTTTTTCTTATAAAACATACGGTATGTAATAGGAATAAAAATGGTATCTATAAGGTACAGTTTAATCTAGATAGGTTAGTGCTGGCAAAAATCTTGTCACACTTTGGAATTACTGTCCTTACCTTCTTTAAGCATTCTAATTATTAGTTTGATCTGGGGTAAGAAAAAAAACCTTGACTAAGAATGCCAGAAGTGCTTTAACTGTGTTAGATTAATAGTTGAGAGCTCCTTCCCCTCTCCCTTACTCCCCTTACTCCTCCCACCAAGAAAGAAAAAAAAGAAAAAGTTATTTCTCTAAGTTTGCATGATCCCATAGCATAAAAATTTCAATTGGCTTGATTACTCCAGAGCTATTAGTAGAGTGGAAAGGAATTAAAAAAAAAAAAAAAAAAAAAGAAAAAAAATATTTCAATGTCATGGATGTGATGTCCAGTGCAATTACCACAGCTTTGTCTACTGCTAAACTCAGTCACAGTTGTGCTGTGATTAAGGGGAAAGGCTGGGAAAAATGTGGTCTGTGAGGGCCTCCCACAAGTTCTCTCTTCCTTTAAGAAGCAGCTTGGGAGGGCAGTACAAGTGGAGATGCTGGAGGAAATTTTCATGTGGGTTCACAAGTGGGTGATCAAGCTGCCAGATGTGGGTATGTGTGCTGCCTCTGGGGTGACAGCAAGCAGGCTCATGGGCACTCCGGAAGAAGCAAGAAACACAGTGTAGCTGAGGATATTTTTCATGCCAAATTTCATGTTCCCTACTGTGAAGTCTCAACAAAAATTCTCTTTCTGGATTAAGCTATCTTGGATCAATGCAGGCCTCTTTTCCTCTTTCTTCACCATTTTTTTTTTCTTTTTTTTTTCTTTTTTTTTTTTTTTTCTGGGAGTCATTCATTTTAGTGCTATCTTTAGTTACTGCTTTTAAGTAGCATCTCAGCACACACAGCAAGACATCTATTACTCTGAAGTAAATTCTTAGATTGTGCTTAGAACAGGCAGTCTCCTGGTGCTGCCAAAATGTTGGTGCTGATGAAAAATGAGCAAGAATGTGAGTTCTTTTCCAGGAGCACTCAGCTTACTCTAAGATCAGAGCTGTAATTAAATGGGCTCTTCAAAAATAGTATTTTGGCCCCCAACAATTTTGTAAAGAAATTACTTTTCCTACAAGTCCTCCTTCTGTTTGATGAAGTCTTTCATCTTCTGAAAATATAGGTCCCGAGCAAAAACTATAGCCCCCAAACATTTCCCTTGTTTAAAACACCCAGCACTGTGCTTCCTTTCTCCCTCCTTGTATGACTCAGATGTTGTTCCATAAGTATCACTGAGGAACTTTCTACCTTATTTTACATATGAAGTTGTTTTTTTCCCTGCATTATGAAGTTTGATGGGCAGGAGTGTGTGGGTGTTCTGCTCATATACCTTGGGTCTAATTTGCTTTTTATTTGTGAAACCTTTCTTTTAACAAATATGAGTGATCAAATGGACTTAAGCAACAGCTTTATGGTACATGTAACATTAGTCACTAATATATGGAATTGATAACGAAGTGGAATGTATGAATTCTTGATAACCATTAGTGCAAAAAACCCATTCCTTTTATAGCAGATCCCCTATTCTGAAATGACAGCTTTTTTCTCTCTTGTGAATATGAAGTGCCAGATTATGAATTCAATAGCTGCCTCTTTTTCAGGGCATTGCTTATGAATCTGCCCTGCCCTGTCACTGCACATTATTAGCATTAAACACTCTTGCAACACCATACATTTACAAGACGCATGCCCTATCTGAAAAGCTTATGGTCTAAATGAGATAGGAGAAATTCACAGCAAAACACAGGACAACAGTTCAGGAAAGGCAGTGTGTAAGGATTATTATTCATGATTTAAATTCGGGAGGAAGAACTGCACAAAGAGTTGCATGTTATGAGAAATCTGAAAAAAAAGACAGAGGGCACTTGGTAGCTAGGAAAAGGAAAATTGCTCCAGACACAAGACTGGACGGATTCTAACATAGCACATCAAAAGCTTTCATTAGTGAATTAATAGCCAGGTTCCTCTCCCTGCTGATAATCCTCACTTTGTCAGATGTGCCTCTGCACACTGCTGTCACCATACTGTCTGCTTGTTTTTTAACTTCTGGCTTGAAAGACTCAAGGGGTAGGCACCATTTTATTCTATAAATTACTGACACCTGTAGCTCATACTACTTAGGATACCTTTAATGGGCATTTCACATTTTGAAAATCAAGGCTTGAATAGATACCATATTATATTTCGAATGCCACAATTTTATGTTTGTTTAACAGGTCTGCCAAAATGGTGTATCTATCCTTCATGGTTAGAATGAGAAGTCAGCTACCAAAACAATGTAAACTACATATCTCAATTACATTCTAGTTAGTAACTCCTTACTCCGGGTTTGGTTTTTCATTTTTTTTTCCTTTTTTTTTTCTTTTTTCTTTCTTTCTTTGGTTTTGGTGGCTTCTTCTTGTTTGCTTCTTCTTCTGTTTATTTTTTGTTTGTGATTTGGTTTTATTTTTGGAATGGTGGTGTTTTATCTTGCGGTCTGTACTTTATCAATCTGGTTGGAGTGGTAAATAGAGTAGATCCATGACTACTTTTGCAGTATTAGTATGTGAAAATATACAATGTGAGTTATTAAAGAGTAAGACAACACCATTGGTTCATGATGTCTTGAGATTGTCAGTCAGTGGGAACTGGGGGTTTACTGTGATGAAATATATTTGCTCCATTCTAATACTTCTTGAATTTCCAGTACTGGTTGTTGTCAGAGACATGTTACTAGGCTAGAAGGAGGTTTGTTCTGATCTGCTTCAGTGGCTCCGAGAAGTATTTCTTTCCCTGTGAGTTTAAGGAGAATGGGTTTGTTTTTCTACGGAAAATAATAGAGAGAAAACTCTGGGAAAATACTAGGACATGCCAGCATTCAGGTGTCTCTGTTTATGTGCTCTGTCAAAGCTGGGTGGTTTTGTAGCATGAAGGAAAGAGGCAGACATCCTTGTATTCTACCTGTTAAATGTGTATGTTCTGCCTGTTGGATGGAAGAAATATACAACTGTTCTATGAAGACAATCCCCCATAACTGCACTAGCAGAGAAGAAATGACATTTAAATGAAAAAGGACTTAAGGATTAAATACAAATAGTGGCTTGGGAATTTATAAGAAGTTTAGGTGGGAAGATGAAACTAAGAATATGATTGAGAATCAGTTTCCTGCTGTCCTCCTACCATTTGTATTACTGAGATATTTTAATTTATCGTTTGCTAAAAAAAGTAGGCCCACAATACTCACTAGAATAAAATGTACCTTGAGGTTTTCATACTGTCTTCAAAATGGACCTCTGTGACTCTTACACTAACAGCAAAGAAGCTGGGGCTGTGTGTCATATGACCACTCCACCAGATGGTTTTGACCTATTACCTCTGGAGCTGAAAATTTTATTGCCTTTTATGAACTGGCATGCTAAGTCACTCTGTTCCTTGTATGTAGTAAGTCAGTTGCAAACACCAACAAGGAATCCCCCATTCCCCTCATCTGAGTATCAACAGCTTGGCCTTCTGCCTTCCATCGTGTGCAATATTTTCCCAAAGGACACCCCTGCTATTCCACTGGTGTTTTTAGGAATAGCTATAGCTCTCCTCTACTTCCTGGAGATCTGCAAATTGCCTATCCAGCCTCATAGGGTTGCCACTACACCACTAGGGTCTCTGCTGATCCTCTCCTCTCACATTGGAGCATCCCTTCTTTTAATACTAAGAAACTTCCATCTTTCAAAGCAAGGAAAATTCTCAAAACATGAGATTTCTGTGAGAGGTACATGGGTAGATTCTCTAGTTCTAATTTCTTTAGAATATCTTTAACCCTGGGGCTTGAAGAAAATCTATAATTGCAGGAACCCTCATACTTTGATCTTTACATTTGCATGTCATAATGATGTGTATTCTTTTTAAAAGTTAATGGAACAGGAATCTTTCCTGGTAAAGATCATCATTGGTTGATTTGGAGTGGACTCCCTTTCCCTAACTCCACGGAATCACAGAACCACGGATGGTTGAGGTAGGTTGTAAGGGACCTCTGGATGTTCAACCAGTTCAACCTCCCTGCTCAAGCAGGGCAACTTTAATCAGTTTTCCCAGGTGGAATGTGGTGGTTTTGCGGAGGGGACACTTTTGGAAGTAGCACAGAGAAAGCTGTTGGCGGTTTCCTCGGTGTCTGGCAAGGACAACCAATCACTAATCAGCTTTGAGAATTGACACTTTTTTACACAACTAAGGAAGCTGATAGCCTCTGTGAACATGCATGTTAAAGACAAAGAAATCCCGGGAAAGTACTTTTTTTGTTTCTGGCTGGGAAAGAGGTAACGGGGGGTTGGGCCCCCTCCCCCCATCAGTTGATGAGAATGGGGAGGAGGCTGCGGAGAGAGAGAGAGACCGGGATGGGCTGTGGCTGCAGCTGCGATTGCTGACATCTTAGCCCTGGCCACCACCTCCCCTCCCCAGCACCAGCCCAGGCCCAGCCCAAGGCCGCAGAGCCCCGGGAGCAGCCCCGGCCCGGGCCAGCTCGGCCAAGGTTTTACCACCCCTCAGAGACTGGCCCGCAACCACCGGGAAGCCATCGGCCCCGACTGTGCTCCTGCTGTGGGGCCGATCTGCAGATCCTGGCCCTTCCCCCAGCCCACTGCAGCCCGCAGCCACAAGCAGGGAGCCGGCCGGGGTCACATGGCCATCTGCAGGCCCTGGGCGAGATGGTAACTCTGTCAGTGCTTCAGTCCTCCCTCGAGTGAGAGACGAGAGCAAAAATGCCAGCGTGTAAATGAACAACATGAGATACTGAGGTCAGTGACAAAGAAGCTGAGTCCCAGATGAGAAGGGTGAGGAGATGCCTTGATCTTGAGGCTGAAATCCTCTTGTGAGACTCTGGAGAAAGACTTTTTTCCCTGTAATGCATGAAAGAACTATGGAAGAATAATTTTGCTTAGCAAAGACCTCCGTGTAATTCTATGAGACATTTGAACAGAGAGAGAGAGAGCAAAAGAAAAGAGTGATGAGGATTCTGTGCTCCCAGAGAAAAAGGAGATGACTTTTGCTCCCAGTGATGAAGATGATCTTAAAAATAAATGCAGAGAACCTTTGCTTTGGAATAGTTCACCTTTAAACTGGTACCCCATAAGCTGGCATGGCCCATACACACAGCTGTGGGAAAGGCTGTGTAAAAATGGGAGGGACTTCTACGATTGCAGGTTTCCCTGGGTGGCTGCTATTTGTGAGAGCTGGAAACCACAAGATAACTTTTTTTTCATGTGGAAAAGTCTCCATGACAGTTTGCAAGAGGGACTTCCCTCCCCAAGTGAACTGATGAAAGGCTATTCTAAAGGTGGTAAACTGACTGAAAATATTGAGTTTTATTTCTTTCCGTTTGTCAGTGGCAAAGAAAATGTTGTAGGGGGAGATGAAGGTTCTGAAGGGTTTTGTTTTGATTTTTATGACTCTTTCTTTTAGTTACTGTTAATAAACCTTTCTTTACACCCTTTTAAAGTTTTGAGCCTGTTTTGCCTTCCTCCTAATCCCATCTCACAGCAAGGAAAGAGCAAGTACATCCTAGTGGGTGCACTTGTGGTTGGCACTGAAACCATCACAAACCCTCATACTTTGATCTTTACATTTGCATGTCATAATGATGTGTATTCTTTTTAAAAGTTAATGGAACAGGAATCTTTCCTGGTAAAGATCATCATTGGTTGATTTGGAGTGGACTCCCTTTCCCTAACTCCACGGAATCACAGAACCACAGGATGGCTGAAATAGATTGTAAGGGACCTCTGGATGTTCAACTAGTTCAACCTCCCTGCTCAAGCAGGGCAACCTTAATCAGTGTGCCCAGGATAATGTCTGTATGGAGCTGAGACTTCACAACCTCTCTGTGCAATCTCCAGTCACCTTCACAGAGAAAAAGTGTTTCCTGACGTTTGGAAAGAACCTCCTGTGCATATTGCCTCTTGTTCTGCCACTGTGCTCTTTCACAGGAAAGAATCTGTCTTCTTTACATGCTCTGTTCAGATACTTATGCACATTGATAATTCCCCATGGATCTTCTCTTCCCCAGGCTGAGCAGTCCCAGCTCTCAGTCTTGCACGTGTTCTGCAGCTTTATTTTTCTATGTACTAAATCTTACTAACATTTTCAGCAGGACAACTTATTTACCAAAAACCATGGATGCAACTGCACAGAAAGTATGTTCACAAAAGCATATTAATCAGCATAAATAGATTTGATTGCCTTGACTTTCTTTTGAGAAGGTCAGAAAAATCTCACTTTGACATTTATGGAATAAAATATTTCATAGTGTTTCAAATTGAATTTGGGAAGAAATTAATGGTAAATAGGAAATTTAAAAAAGGAAACCTACATGACATATTTCTTTATGGGTTGATTAAAATGTCGTTTAATCTGAAGAATATTTTTTCATATTTTCATTTGAGCTCCACAAAAATTGGTGATTTTTATTAATTTTCTTTTATTAAAAATAGAGTCATATGCAGCATCATTATGCACTGTGCTTAAGTTTTGTAATACTGCATTGCCAGAACATGCGACTTTGTTAATCTTTTTTACTTCCACCTTGTCAATAATGCAATCGTTTTCTTCATGTGTTTTTCTTACTTTTGTTTTCTCTTTGCCACTGACTGAAGTTGTTCCCTATCTTTCTCTGATTACCTTAATGATCTCTTGCCTGTTTTTCAGTATTTTGCAGCAAAAAGTGTATTAATAAGATAAGAAGTTTTTCTATCACAGTCGTAGTGACTCTGAGAAATGCTCTCTTTTCTTAATTCCTCCCTGTGTCTCAGTTCTCCCTTTCTCCTTGGCTATGGAAGGAAACACTACCTACCCCATTTTTTTTCACTGGGTAATGAAAACACAATTAACTTGCTAGTTAGACAATCTATCCATGTCAATACTGAAATACCTGTATATAAGTCCAGCTCTAAAATATTGTTTTCTTACATTTTTATCACTAAGATTTACCCTTTTTGTCTAAAGAATTTTATCAATGCTAACTATAGCAACTCTGATAGGTTTATTTGGACTGACTGACAGTTACCTATGTGTTTTTATTCATTACATTTAACAGAAAAGTCAGTCTTTATTGATATTTCTGGTACTGGTAGATAAGACTCTAAAAGTGTTCTAGGGCCTCATCAGTCACAAATCAACAGTTTTGTGAGACTGATTCATGGCCTGTTGCATCCTACAGAGGCACTTAGATTACTGTTGCCAGCAAACCATAATTACGCTGTGTGTGTAGATAGATAGATAGATATAGATAGATATGTATGTGTATATAATATATATGGCAAATACTTAATTGATTTATGAAACAGATACACTCACTTGACAGCTAAATTTTTTATAAAAATGCCATTAGCATCCTCTCTTATTGCAGGTTTAGTAATAAAACCTTCACAATTTAATTAAACAGTAATGTAGTTTCCTGATCAGTTTGCCTCTATATTTACAGTATTCAGACATTTACAGGCTGCAAATCATTCTTTTACCTATCTGTGGCTAGATATGGTATGCAGCTAAAGAAATGCACTTAAAATGTGGCAGCTGACTTCTGTGCTCTTTCACAAAATACCCCTGGCAGTTTTTGGGTTATGCAATAGATGTAGTACTAGTTTGGTTTTCCTTTTATTTTTCTGCTTTTTATGCCTGTGCTTGATTCTGTCTAAACACAACTGACTCTCACTAAGCAAAAAAGTACTGTTGAATGCTCTGGTTAAATCCAACCTTATTCAACATCTGATGTTTTAAGACACACATCTCTAACATAATTGAGAGAAAAGCAGATCTTCTCAATTGTTGAATTTATACTTACTTCAATGTGCTTTAATTAAGTCCTTTCTTTATGATGACTTCTCTCTGGTACAGTTTTTGTTCCTTTACTGCAGATGCTACTGAGTAGTTTTGTCTTAAAAACACTAAGATCCTTTTAATTCAGACCCATAAGACAGCTGTACAGATTTTATTAAATATTTAAATTTCAGAGGCTGGATAAGAGTCTCTTTCTGACAAATAAATGATTTTCAAAACATTTTACATTTTATTTAGTAGAACATGTTGACTTTGAATAAATTTAAATTTAATATCTTTATTTATAGTAGGGAATAGAGGAAGGAAAGGATGAGGAACTTGTGGCATTGATAACAGCTGTAGCTTAGCTCATGGAATAATTGATTTAAAAATATATCCTTAAAGTAATTTCCCTAAAATTAAATGCTTTCAGTCACTGAACAGATTTCACATTTGCGAACACTGAATGATGCATACTAAGCACCACTTTGGAAAGTTAGTTCTTGTTTTAAGTCTCAGTAACACAACAAGAAATGAGAAGCACAGCAGGACACAAAATCTTCTCAGATAGATTATTGGATGTGTGTATCAAGCAAACAGTGAATTCAAGTCTTTCCTGTTATGGATTATGATTGCACAGTTCCACTTATGCATCATTTTCTTTGCATGATTTTGTCTATTTTCTGGATCACAAAGACTGTAAAACAAAACTTGTACCATTTAAAACCTGCTTCCTCCCTAAGCTTTACTTCTTACACATTTTGCCCTGTGAATTAGGTTAGCTGACATCAGGTTTGGATTTAGTTTGTTGAAGTAGATGCATTCTGAACCCCAAAGTATCTGTCACCAGTTAGCAAACATAGTTTATGCTTGACTTTCAGGAAGTGTTTCTTGTGAGAGGGCTGTCACATCTTTTGTTACATGGCTTGGAAAAGTGTTTATACTCCTCCACGGCTTTAAAAAGCACCAAATTCATTTAAATAATTGTACAGTCATTTAGTTAATGTGTTCTTTTTTAAACTTGCGTTATGATGGTGAATGTAGTTTTGATGGCAAAAGAACCCCTTTTATGTAACAGCATTTTTCTTCTCCCTCTTCCACCCCCACCTTGCAAAATAAATGCAACACAATTATTGTACTGCTGAGAAATTAGCTCATTTGCAAATGCCACCTTGGAACACAAGAAGAAAGGCATTTATTGAAGCCCTAATAAAGGCACCGTGTTAGAATAATTTTATGCTGACGGGCCTACAATCGCTCAATATTTTAAGAGCTGTCATCACACCAGCATGAGCTGCATGCAAAAGTACAAATTTATGCTGTGACATCATGGCACTAAAAGTATAATTGGAATAAAATTACAATGCTTCACTGTAGCGTTCAGCAGCAAGACAGAGCACTTCAGATGCCCACCCTAGGCTGATCCTTTGCTATGCATCACTGTGCCTTGTATTCTGTTAACACATGAAGTATTATGACACAGATTTCTGAAGAGTTCAATGTGTCCTTCAGGTATTTCCAGAGTGAGCTTTCAGTGGGTACTCAATGACCTGTGTTGTTAATGCACAGTACACTGCACACCGGCAGAAAGCTGGAAGAATATTAAATCAGCAAAAGCCACCATTTTAACTCTTTAGATATGGATAATTAAGCAAGCAGTCACTACACAATGTCTGAGGACCTAATACTATCATATTTTAGTGAGTTAATAAATTCTAGTCATGGCCTGTGGTTAAATGCTAAGCTTTAACAAATGAGCACATCTGCATAAGAACTGTGACTTTAAAATTCAACCTTTTGACTTTTACCACATCTTCATTCATTGTTGTAACTAGGAAAAAAAAAAAGAAAGAAATGACAATAGATGTCGGTGAGATATAGGAAAGTGCAATGAATTATGTGTCATGTTTAGACATAATATTCTGCTCATAATCTAGCATTTTCCACCTAAGCTACAAGCTCTTTCAGGATATTCAAGCATTCTTTTCCACCACAGTGCAATCAAAGGTGCTGATTCTGATTTTTCTTGGACTACTTTACACCCCAACCTTCTAGAGTCAATGAGACAAGAACAGTATCTGTGTGATTAAACCTACTTAACCAGATCCTGATTTTATTAAAATGAGTTGACAAAAAGAAGTAACTCTCTCAAAGGTCTTTCACTTGTGCTGTTGTAAAACCAATGCAAGTGAAATTAAGGTATGGCTAGTCTGGGGGAGGTGGTGACCTTCAGAAACAGGAAAACTGTGGGATACAATTTTTCAATAGCAATTTAGATTGGATTACTATGGCTGCAGTCATGGTTATTGGTGTAAAAAGTGTCCCATAGTACTTTATATACCTTGTTTAATATACCTAATTTTGTTTTTAATAGGTCTGAAATGAGATTGTCTCTCTTGTTAATTCTCTCATTAATGAAAAACAGATTTATTGCTGAACTTAAAATTGCAATGAGAGAATCTTGGTAGGGGGCTGGTAGTACTGGGGACTCTGAAGCCGAAGGTGTGCTGGTAAGGCTGCGCACTATGGGCTGATCCTCAGGCAAGGCTGGGCCAGACTGTCAGCTCAGCCGGGAGTCCATGTCACCTGCCCGGGACCTGCTCTGCCTCCCAGCTCTGGTGACTGATCTCAAAGGTACCCCAGCTGCTGTGCCTCTTGGAACAATACCACGGTGGCAGGGGCTTCTTGGCCTGTGGAAGGAGAAGGAAGGGAAGAGGGCTGTGCCCACTGTTCCAGAACATATGGCATTTAACACTATAAACCCTTCCTCTCTTTTTTTATAGTCAGCCCAGTACAGCGATAACAAGTCCTTTTACTATTATTCAATGCTATGCATATTTTCTTTAATCAGACACAAGCCATGTCTGTGAATTTGTGGCATTCAGTGTGCCTACTTACCAAGCAAATTGCCAAATACTTATTTTTCTAATCAGATTAGTCACAGTGAATTCAAGACCCATGAAAATGCAGCTATTTATTTATTTATTTGTGATGTACACTGAATCAAATATAAAGAAAACAAATAAGGTCCATGAGAAATTTAATAACCCAATGGGAATGTTTTATTTAATCTGAAATAAATCAAGGTCTTGCATTTATGCAATTTTAATGCTTCTAAAAATAAGTCTAATCTGACTGTGAAAAATGGTTTCAAATTTAAGAAACAAAAATGTTTTTCTTTGAAAATATAATAATGGTGACCTAAACCACAGTATCTTCAGAGGGTTTCTTCTTTTTTTTTCTTTTTTCTGAAGCTACTTAAACTCAGACCAAAATTCAATATAAATTCTGTTTGTCTAAAGGATCGATGCAAATTACAGCTGATTTCTCCTACTGAATAAAAAATAACTGGATACATGCAAAAATTATATCCAAGAAAACTGTTGTGTGTGCTGTGACCAAGGAGGAGATGTGCAGATTTCCCAGAATGACTTTTTTGCCTCCCCATCACCTCCTGCCCCAGTGGGCATGGGCAGACATTGTGCTTTCCCACTGCCTTGAGGAAAGTCCTCTCAGACCGACATGGGCAATCCTGATCTCAGAGACATGATCAAGCCATTCTGCTTATTCCATAAACACTGGCAGTTGCTGTGTATCTCAGGAAGGGAGAGACAGTAACAATGGGAATCACAAACTTCTTGATCTGCCCCAAAAGTGTTTTGCTGTCATTTGTCCCAGGTGTACAGAGCACCCTCTGACACATCTGCTCCACAGCTGCAGCTGCTCGCAGCCCTTTGCACAGAGCTAAAAGTGAACCTCTGAATGGCACCAGGAAAGAAAGGCAGAGAGGAAGGACACCTGATTCACAGCAGTGGTCTCTACAGTCGGTTTTCCTATAAATGATTTGAAGGGAGAAATACATTTGGAAACAAAGTAATTGTAGATGTATTTTTTTAATGGGCTCAGCATACATGTGATAATCAGACTTAATATAATCCTAATTTTGAATGACTTGCTGCTCTCAAATGAGTATATCCTGAAGTCTCTTCTTTGGATAATATCCAGGGGACACAGAAATGGGAAGCTCTCCCAGACTTGGGAAACTGGCAAACCTAACGATGTAGACTTTACAAAATCTTCTATTACATATATCTTTGCCTTATTCTCTCAATCTTATTTCAATCCAAACACACATGTTCATAATTTTTGAAATGCATATGCCTGGATATTTACTGCAGAAGAAAACAAGCTGAATGAAATCAAGATTATTTTTAAGACAAGTAAAAAGATAAACACTGCAAAAGAGAGCAAATTTTTAATACCTTAAGCCTAAATCCTGATCTCTCTCGGCACTCTTTCTTCACTCAGGAATTCTGTGGAAATAAGCAGGAACTAGTACTAGTGCAGTAGCTTTGCGATCTCTGTAGATGGGACTTTAAACATTGGTGAAAGGGGTTCCTTCTAGAAGGAGTTGTCTCAAGAGCCTGTTTTGTAGCTATTCCTTCCCTGCAATTTCCGCAGTCACAGTTCTGTCTTTCTGTCCCTGCAATACCAATTCTGAAAATAGGGGATCTCATAAATCAGAACTTTGAAGCAAGTGGGTCTTGTAGGTATCAAAAAATAAGAAAAGTCATTGTGAAATTGTAAAATAATTTATTTTTCTAAGCTGACTGAACTTCATTTTGTACCTTTGTTTTTCATAAAAGTAGTTACATTGCCACCAGAAAAAAAATCCCATTGGAACAAAATGTTTGCCTTTATCGGGATTCTGTTGCCAGAAGGTTGTTAATTTGAAGGTGGTAGCACTTCCATCTTTTACAGGAGTGAAACATCTAGGGTATGTGCCCTTAGGCCATACTTTTCAGAAGGGCTCTCTGCAGCAGCAAAGCTCTAGGAAAAGGCCCTGTAACTCTACAAATCAAATGTCAGTCAGCACAAAAGGCCTGTGATTTCTGTGAATAATAGCTGCTATAAGATCAGGGAAAGCTGCAATTCTAAAACTTAAATTAATAATTTCCATTAACGTGAAAAAATTAGATCCATCATTTGCATTAACTTGAAAATTTAAATTAAAATATTAATCTATTTATTTAAAAATGTGGTTGACTAGGTAAACTCTTTTGCAAGTGTATTTGTATATATATGTTTTGCTGAAAAGAGCACAACCTGCCCTTCCCTGCTTCAGGTACAGAGTCTCCATTATAAAACACGGCTCTTTTGAAATCTGTCTAGAATCACGCCTTTAATGCTTTCTTCCCATTTGTAGTAATGAGCACCTCAGATTTGAAGACTTCACCACAATCTGATCAGAGGAGAAGCAATATTGGACTGGTTGCTCACCAAAATGAAAGAACAAGACTGGTGGTAACCTCAACCTCAGTGATTGTATACTGATGAACTCACAGTCTTGAGGGAAATGGGCCAGGGGAGGAGTACAGACAAAGTGCTAAATTGTAAAAGAGACAGCTTTCATTTTTTAAAAGAAATTAGTGGACAGGACACCCTGGGAGCCTGCCTTCAGGAACATAGGAAATGAATGGATCTGTGCTCTCTTTAAGAACATTCTTCTTTAAGCATGAGAGATCTTGATTCCTACATGAGAGAAATTGAGCAAGGAGACCAGCATAGGTCAGTAAAGACCTCCTAGACAAATGGAAGTGTAAGAAGGAAATGCACAGGCAATGCAGTGGAACCAATGAAATCTATCCTGGAAAGAATATAGGGACAGTGCCTGAACATGGGGATTAGGAAATTGTGATGGTGATCATAAAATGATAATAATCATAATTATAATGATGATAATAATAAATAACAACAGCGACAATAGAATAATGAGGTTTTTTGGGTGATTGTTACAGGCCACCCAATGAAGGAGGAGGAAGTGGATGAGGCCTTTGACACACAGCACAAAGCAGCCTCAAAAACACAAGCACTGGTTCGACTTAAACTACCCTGACCAGCAGGTTCCTCAAAAGCACTGATCACAGCTTCCTGTCATGGATAGTGGAGGATCCCACAAGGAATGTTGTAGCTGCTTGACCTCACACTAACAAGCAGGGAAGGCCTTGTGGGGGATGTGAAGGCTGGGGGCAGCCTTGGCTGGGTAGTGATCATGAGATTGTGAAGTTCCGTATTGGGCAGGGAGGAAGCAGGGCAGCAAATAAGATTGTAACCACGCACTTCAGGAGAGCCAACTTTAGCTACTTTAGGGTATTGTGTTGGAGGAATCCTATGGGAACAGGCCCTTTAGGGAAGAAGGGTTGATATTTCAGGGTCACTTCCTCCTGGCTCAAGAATGATACATCCCAATGAGCAAGAAATTAGGCTATGGGGGCAAGAGACATCCATGGATGAATGAAGAACTCCTGTCATTCCTCAAGTGTAAGCAGAAAACATACAGGAGATGGAAGAAGTGTCAGACCACTTGGGATAAATACAGAGAGATCACAGAGTAAATAGAAATGAGACAAGGAAGGCCAAAGCCTATATTGAATTAAATCAGGCCAACATTGTCAAGGACAGGAAGAAGGGCTTTTTTGAATACATCAGTAACTAAAGGGAAATAAATGATATTGTGAGACTGTTACTAAATGGAGGGGGAACCCTGGTAACAGAGAAAGCAAAGAAGACAAGAGTTACTTGAACACTTTCTTTGCATTGGCCTTCACTGACAAGACCAGCTCTCAGGAATCTCTGACACAGGAGACCAGGGTAAAGGAATGTTGGAAAGAAAGCTTTCTTTCCTTCATGGAGGACTGGGTTACAGAACACCCATTCAAGACAAACGTGACATCCACCAGTCCATGGGCCCTGATGGGATGCATACATGAATGCCGAGAGAGCTGGCAGACACCATGGCCAGGCTGCTCATGATCATCTTTGAATCAGAAAAATTGCCTGAAGGCTGGATGAAAGCACAATGCCATCCTTCTCTTCTAAAAGGGCAAGAAAGAGGATCCAGGGAACCACCAGCTGGTCAGCCTCACCTCAATCCCTGGAAAGGTGTCGGAATGCCTCATTCTGGAGGTCGTTTCCATCTCCATGGAAGACAAGAAGATGATCAGGAGTAGTGGATTAATTAGTGGTAAATCATGCTTGACCAATCACCTTCTATCATGAAACTATTGTGCTTTTGAGCCCTAAAACCAAGAGCCAAAAATATTAGGTGATAAAGTGCAGTTACCTTTAATGAAGATAACACACCGGTGCTCAACACTCCAGGATACACACTGAAAATGTGCCAAAGATGTACAAATGACATAGAGCAAATACAGTTTTATAAGTTTAGCAAATTAGCATAACTGACAAGAATCACCAATTACAAACACAGGTGATGAGGTAATTCCCCCTCTTGGTTTGACCCTCTTCTGAAGCCCACTTTCCTTGTTAACTATTTATGGCAGAAAGTGTCTTGGGAAGGTGGCTTCACCTTTGATGTCAGAAGAAGCAGGATTAGGATAGGGCCTTAGGAACATGTTTTTTTTCTTTCTGTCTAGCAGAATGGGAAAACTACTAGCTATGAATTTATACAGTTATACAATAACAAGCTACAGAGCTACAAATATATATGAAGAATATATAAAAACAAAAATCAGTTTAGCATCAAAACTGCCACCTGAATGGACAAAGAGAGAGCAATGGATATCATCTACCTAGACTTCAGCAAGGCTTTTGACACTGTTACTCACAAAATCATCTTAGACTCCCTCATAGCTGGGAGGAGTGGTAAATACCCCAGAGAAATGTGCAGCCCTTCAGAGGGACCTCTGAAGCCCTTCAGAGGGACTTCAGAGGGTGGAGAGATGGGCAGAGAAGAGCCTTCTTCAACTGAACAAGACCAAATGAGGCATTATGCACTGGAGAGGAATAACCCAGGCACCAGCAGGGGCTGGGGCTGATCTGCTGGGAAGCAGCTCTGTGGAGAAGGACCTGGGGCTCCCCGTGGACAGCCAGCAGTATGCCCTGGTAGCCAAGAAGGCCAATGGTGTTTTGGGGTGCATCAAGAAAAGCACTGTCAGCACGTCTATGGGGGTGATCCTGCCCCTCTACTCTACTCTGTCCTGTCCTGGTGAGGCCATGTGTGGAGTTCTGTGTCCAGTTCTGGGCTCTTCAGGACAAGAGAGACATGGAGCTCCTGGAGCAGGTCTAAAAGAGGATGACAAAGATGATTAAGGGGCTGGAGAATCTGTCTTATGAAAAAAGGCTGAGAGATCTGGGCCTGTTCAGCCTTGAGAGAAGACGGCTGGGAGAAGACGGCTGAGATACTCAATGTCTGTGAGTATCTGAAGGGCGGGTGTCAAGAGGGTGCAGCCAGGCTCTGCTCAGTGGTGCCCAGCAATAGCGCAAGAGACAATGGGCACAAACTTATGCACATGAAGCTCCACTTGAACATAAGGAATAACTTTACAGTGTGGTGACTGTAGTGGTTTTGTCCAAGGAGCACTTCTGGAAAGTGGTGCAGGGGAAGCTCTTGGCAGCCTCCTCCGTGTCTGACAAAAACAACCAATCAGTAATTAGCTTTGAGGATTGACACTTTGTTACACCGCTGAGGAAGTTCATACGCCTCTGTGGACACCCATGTTAAAAACGAAGAAATCCCTGGAAATGCTCTCTTGATTTCTGGCCGGGAAAGAGGTAACAGGGGGTCGGGTCGGGCCGGGCAGCCCTGCCGCAGGGCTGGGCCCCCTCTCCCTCCATCGGTGCCCGGGCAGGGGCAGGGGCTGCGCAGAGAGAGACAGACCGGGCCGCTGCCATTGCTGACACCTCAGCCCGGGCCCAGCCCGCGCGGCCCGGCGGAGCCGGCCCTGGCCTGGCCCCGTGGGTGCTGGGCAGGAGCAGAGACTCCATCGGCCTCAGCCCTGCTCCCGTGGTGTCCGAGCTGCTGAGATCCTGGCCCTTCCCCCGGCGTGGCCGATCCTGGCTCCTGCCGCAGCTCCCGGAGCCCGCCGGGGTCAGGCGGCCATCTGCAGGCCCTGGGCAAGATTTTAACCCTCTCAGTGCTCCGACCCTTCCCGAGAGAGAAAGAAAAGACCAAAAATTCCAGAATGCAAAGAGACAACATGATATACTGAGTCAGTGATGAAGAAGATGAATTCTAGAGGAAAAGGATGAGGAGATGCCTTGATCTTGAGGCTGAAATCCTCTCTCAAGGCTATGGAGAAAGACTTTCTTTTCCCTGTAATGCATGAAAGAACTATGGGGAGGTGGCTCTTTACTTAGCAAAGGCCTCTGTGTAATTCTGTGAGAACTTAGAACAAATAGAGGGAGAGAGTGAAAGAGAAGAGTGATGAGGATTCTGTGCTCCCAGAGAAAAAGGTGATGACTTCTGCTCCCAGCGATGAAGATGAGTTGAAGATAGATGCAGAGAACCTTTGCTTTGGAATAGTTCACCTTTAAACTGGTACCCCATAAGCTGACATGGCCCATACACACAGCTGTGGGAAGGCTGTGTGAAAATGGGAGGGACTTCTACGATTGCAGGTTTCCCCGGGCGGCTGCTATTGGTGAGAGTTGAAAATCACAAGAGAACCTTTTTTTTCTTGTGGAAAGTCTCCATGACAATTTGCAAGAGGGACTTCTCTCCCCAAGCAAACTAATGAAAGACTATTTTAAAGGTGGTAAACTGACTGAAAATACTGAGATTTGTTTCTTTACATTGACAGTGGGGAAGAAAAAGGTTGTGGGGAGGGGAAGGTTCTGAAGGGTTATGTTTGTTTGTTTTTCTCATTTTTTTTCTTCCTTTAGTTACTGTCAATAAACCTCTATTTATACCCTTTTAAGTTTTGAGCCTGTTTTTCCTTCCTCCTAATCCCATCTCACAGCAAGAAATGAGTAAGTACACCCTAGTGAGTGCACCTGTGATTGGCCAGCACTGAAACCACTACACTATTTGATGCATTAGCTGGGAAATTTTGAATTGGTGAACCTAAACCACTACACGAATTAGTATTTCTGCCCAGTTTAGAACTGAAACTAACATGTGACCGAACACTTGCACAGGTCGCCCAGAGAGGTTTTGGAGTCTTCCTCACTGGAGATATTCAAGAACTATCTGCATACAATCCACATGTGCCATGTGCTCTGGGATGAGCCGGTTTGATCAGGGAGGTTGGACCAGATAACCCATTATGCTGTCTTCCCCCCCGATACAATCTGTGATTCTGTTTTACAAGTTTGTAGGCCAGAAAAAAAAAAAAAAAAGATTAAAGTACCATCCCCTTGGAAAATAAGAGAGAAGAGGTAGTGAGAAGTCTAATGGAGAAAGGTTCTCAAAAAGATTTTACAGCTCAATTTTTAATTATTAACTCTCTATCAGACTATTTATGTACCCATGGTGACTGTCAGAGAAATAGAATGTGCAGTCTGGCACATTGCTATCACTTCAACACTAGAGAATTTCTTCTCAGCATACAGTTATCTTTGAAAACTATGATACTAATATCTATCTGGTATAGTAGCCATTTTAGCATTGCATATATATTTTCCTCTGTGCTTGCATTAATTATTGTATTTGCGCATACGGTGAAATTACTGATGAAGTCTCTGTCATGTTTAGAAGTGGCTGCAGAGGAATGCTCTATATGAGAGGCAAACACAAAACATCAGAGTTTTGGAAAGCGAAGAGCGCATTTGACAAGAACATTGCATCTGGTTCAAACTGGGAACACAAAGCAGCTGACTATTAAATATCATATTTATGTAAGAACCACTAAAGTGCTGCTTTGAGTCCCAAATCCTGACCTTGCTCCAACACTACCCTAGGAGCTGTTCTGAAGCCTTCTCTTACCTACCAAAAGTGCAGTCAGCCCTACTGTCCCTTACAATTATTGTGTTTTGTGAGATTACATCATTGAATTTCTGGTCTGACCATGACCTTTATAAGTATTCCTTTGCATTCACATGCATATGAGGGATGATATAGATGTTTCTTCACACAGCTGGTCTACTATTTGAAATACTACTTCTCTATATTTTCTATTAACTAACAAAAAATTCTTCTCTTTTAGATCTGAATGTCATCTGTAGTAAATTACATGTGATCCTGGCATGCTTCAACTTTTTTAAATTTGGAAAAAAGATAAAAGAAAGTAGTCACAAGTTCCTGCAGTCAAGTTCCCAGTTAGTCTGAGACATAATGTGAAGAGTTGGAATAGAAACTCCTTCTACATCCTCCTTATAGTATCAGGCAGACCAGTGTAAAAGATTATACTAGGGGTAAAGTTCCTATCAGGTAGTCTTGTAGTGGAGACACAAGCTGCTGCAGACAGAAATACAAATTGCCTTCAATGGAAGTTTGCCTGAATAAGGACTGCAGGAGCTTTGTATATGAAGAACTGAAAGAGTTGGCAGGAATTTCATCAATCATATTACATTCAATGCATGCTGGCACTTGTCCCTGCTCACTTTCTATGGGCAAGACTTGTCAATGGCTCTTAAGGAGTTATTGTTGAGGAACTGTTAAGAGGAAATGATACTCAAGCCTGATGCTTAACGAAAAAATGAAATTTGCTTGATTTCAGACTTAAGATGACCTGTCTTTTTTTCCACCCTCCTTTTTGCTATCTCCCTGATTTAAAAAATAGCTTTCTTTTATACTGTATTGACCCCTCTATAATTAATACAAATGTATGAAAATCTCATAGTGAGATTTGAAAAACTGCTGCTTCTTTTATCCATAGTAAAATTTCCTATTACTTTAAATTTTAACCATTCATCCAAAATCATGTTATATAAAAACTGTATGCATACAGTTAATATGTTAATACATATTATATTTTCTAAAACTCCCTTTGTAGTGAGTTTGTGAAGTTAAAGAGATGATGAAGAAAGACATTAATTCCTGCCAGCCAAAGGTAAAGCGCAGAAAACATTATAGATCACTATTGTGCTTGGATCTCCTACCCAGTTTCAAAACAGACAACCCAGTTACCCAGGCTTCAAAGTATTTGAGATTTTGTGTTACAGGCAGGCTTTAGTCTTGACAATGTTTTTGTTTCCATTTACACAGAAGCACTGGATTGGGTGAGTAAGAGTTCTTTTTAGTTCTAAAAATTATGTCAAGAATTAATTTTTTTGCTGTAGGATCTCCTTTCTGAAAAGAATAAATAAGGATGGAAATCTCTGTTAATAAACCTCAAGGAGTGAAACCCTAAGTTTCTGACACCCAAATCAAGAACAGCTTAAAATGCTGGAATGCCTTTATAGAAATATAAAAAATGTAATTTGCCCCCTGAACATAATCTTCAAAAAAAAAAAAAAGCACAACAATCACAGTGTAATTTTTACTTTAATTAACTTCATGGATTCCATTCAGCAATTATATTATGCTGCCCATGAAATCCCAAAGACCCAGTGGGAGAAGTCTGTGCAACTTATGTCACAAATAAAATTTTTTGGCTCACAGGTAAAATGGGTAGTAGAATGCTGAGATGCAGTCTTTTTTTTTTTTTTTTTTTTTTTTTT